>VDFB02390000.1:0-26373 GCA_007258455.2 Sequoia sempervirens
CTGGCCTCATCCCTACTCTGGGCGTAATGTGCAACCCCCTACGGCATCCCCTGCGTGAATCCAAACTGTCTCTGAACCCACAATGCCAGAAACCTCTCCAAAATGAAGGGAGTCTACCCTATCAGGAACCAAGGGATGCATACATATGGCATCTCTATATCATTTGTAGCCCATG
The DNA here is from genome assembly GCA_007258455.2 of Sequoia sempervirens. Taxonomy (NCBI): domain Eukaryota; kingdom Viridiplantae; phylum Streptophyta; class Pinopsida; order Cupressales; family Cupressaceae; genus Sequoia; species Sequoia sempervirens. The sequence continues at coordinate 176 of VDFB02390000.1, forward strand.
GCTCGCAATCAAGATATAGTCGCCATACCACTGAATCCATATCATCCAAAAGTTGCCTCCAATAATCCACCTTTCCCAGCTTGGGATGGGTAAGGAACATCACATACATATATATATATACTGCCTACCTGGTGGCCTAACTATGGGGCATGCTGGTCTCATCACAGCAAAATGCTCCCATGCCCAGATCTGTAACAATGTCACCCCACACGACAAACTGGAAGAACCTCTGTACACTACCTGGTGCAAATCATGATAAAGATGTGCTAACATGCAGCTACCCCATGCATATCTCCGCGGCTGTAGCAACATCTGCTCCAGAATCTTGCCCCATCCCACTGATAATCCCTTTGCCCAGTGATCTGGACAAAGGAGACCTCCAATGAACGCACCCAAAACTGTCGGCAAGGCTAGATATCCATGAAAGTCAGCCCATGGTACCCAATACCCAGCAATATGTGCATCACCGTACACTCTCCTCAAAGCATCTGTACCCCCCAGCTCCTTGTGATTGTAATACATAAGGGCACCAACCACTGGAATACCTAAGATCATGTACACATCCTCAGGAGTCACTGTCACCTCACCGGTCGGCATGTGAAAGGTGTTGTGCTCCGAGTGCCATCGCTCTGCAAGTGTCGTCAACAATCCTCTGTTGACCCGAATCGGCAGCATCGCCAACAAGGATCTCAAACCACACGTATCTATCAAGGCTATATCAACAGGTGTCAACTCGGGAATCCTATTTCATCATGTTGAGTGTTGCTCTCTAATCTGGGGGTTTTTGAAAACCTCCTATTTTCATCACAAGGATAATTCATCAGAATCATATCAATCATTCAAACAACATCAATTAAACTCATATCTATCAAGTGACCTATATCAGTGACACATATCAAGTGATCTATATCAGTGAACTATATCAGACCCATATCAATGACTCATATCAATGCATCAAATCAACGACCTATATCACACAATCAATCCCATCAGGCAAACCCATACACAATCTATCTATTTGGCTATCATATCAAATCTGTTCTACAATCCATTACTATTTGTTTTCTATCACAGAAAGCAAATTTATCAGAAGTCATATCAATCATTTACTCTTTATTTTTCATTCATGGAAAGCAAAGTTATCAGTTCAATCTACTCTTTGTTTTCTACTCTAGGAAGCAAAGTTATTAATCAATCCTTCGATTATTCTATCATTTCTATCCATATCAGCATGATGACATGACAATTTACCAATATATTGACTAAGGCAACAATACACATCATCATTTTCACATTACTATCATCAAAACATCAATTTTTCCTTTTTTTACCATATGCGCCGTTCTTTTCACGGAATACGCTAAATCTCGTATGCGCTGTTCTTTTTTCCCGATGCGCTCAAACAGACTTCCTATGCACATTTTCCTATATGCGCCACTTTAATCACCCTAAGCGCCACTATTTTTGCCCGATGCGCATTTTTACTCTATGCGCGCCTGTTTTTCCTATATGCGCTTTACCCCTAAAATTTTCTATCCTACCCTATATGCGTGCTAGTTTTCACGGGATGCGCTAAAATGGTTTTTTTCTAAATTTTCAAAATCTATCCTATATGCGCGTTTTTTTCTACTCTAAGTGCGCCTATTTTTTTTGAAAGCACCTAAACTCCCCTAGATGCGCGCAAACGGCATTTTCCGAAACAAAATCGCGGAAAAACATGAAATTTTGATGCAAAAACGTAAAAATTTGAAAGCACAGGAGGTTAGATCCACTCACCAGTGGTCCATATGTTGCTGGCCTCTGGTATCGGCGCGATCTCTCGAATCGGTGGCGATGATAGGGAATCTCCATGTCGCGATGTCACTCTTAGAGCTACAGTATTCACCAAAGTCAAAAGTGCAAATGACTTGTCTTTTTTAACTTTTCAACTTTTTAAAGGTCAAATAAGGGTAAATTTGTTGCATTTTGACTTTATTTTTCCAAATGGGACATTTCTTTTTCATCATCTGTCGCAAGCTAAATCACTCTCTTTCTCATCCGTAATTTACCTCCCAAGGGGGCATCATCAGCAGAAATATTGAAAGCATATCAGGGGAAAAAATCTTATTTTTCTTTGAAGCAATGTGTTTTACACATCACTTCAAAGAGGGGCAAATTGTATATGTCTAAAAATGGTCATGATTAAGCTTGTTAATTAATTAAATATGATTTATTTAATTAATTCCCCTAAAGTCATCTACATATAAATAAATTTGGTATTTATTTATATGGATTCATTTCTAAATTCTTCTACCTTAATTAAAATAAATAGTTTTATTTGGTGTGACATTTTCCATCCATTGGCCCAATTAGGGTAAATAAATTTTCATGAATTTATTTATGTTTAGTATCATTTTATTCTAGTTTAAATATTTGAATATTTAAAATAATGGAATATCTTCTTCATCCCACCTTCTACCTTAAAACCAATTAAATTAAGTAAATTTTTCCATGAATTTATTTATATTTAATTATCATTTTATTCTAAAATTTGAATGTTTTGAATATTCAAATAAATAGAATATTCTTTTTCATTCTCAGAGTTAAAAGTATTGATGTTTGGGTGAAATATTTTCCACCTCACCCTAATTTCATTTCTAAACATAATTAAATATGATTTATTTAATTATGCGAGTTGCCATATCCGTCTTCACTTCCAAATTAAATAAATTTAATTTATTTAATTCTAACTTATTCTAAACTCACCCTTCCAAATTTTAACTCATCCTTCGAAATGGAAATTTCCCTTCAGATCTCAATGATGAAATTGAAGGAAAAGGGAAACCTTCCATCCTCTTCTCCACTTTCGAAAATCTCCCACCGTCCGTTCGAACAAGCTTAATCTGGGCCGTTGATCGAATCAGCCAATCGAATCCTCTCGAAATCTCTATAAAAGCCAGTGCAAATCCAAGCTTTGGTTACTTACTCACTTACACACGCACTCACCTACGCTTACCATACACATACACGTAATCAGCTTATGCATTCGTATCATTTCCAGCATCACAGCCATACTTTCATCCTAGCATCTTAGCATAGCTTTGCATTTAGCATAGTGTGCATTTTATTTTAGAATCTCATTCTTTAGCTGTCATTTTGTTGAGCATTGGTTTGCTGATCTGAGAGCCCTTTGAAGCAACAAAATGCTGGAGTTAGAGAAAGATAAGACTATTTCGGGAAAGCTACGATAACGGTTTGCTTATTCTGTTTTATTTTTCAGTCTTTCTTGATAGAATGTCTTATTAATGTGTTTGATTTCATATACATTTATACATTTTTCACTCACACAGGAAGTAATGTAGCTAACACTTGGGATCAAATGAAGACTCTGTTCTTGAGTAAATATAAAGAGTATTGTAAAGGAAATGATCTGAGAGGAGATGACATTTTCAAAATGTCACAAAAGGAGGATGAAACCTTGGAGGATTATGTGTCGAGATTCTTGTTTAGTGTGCAGAAGAATACTCATCATGAGCTGAATGAGGAATCTCAAAAACTTCTCTTCTTAAGGAGAGTCAATGATACTTGCATGGAGGCCCTTGACCTCATGGCAGGAGGTGATGTCACCCAAAGTGATTGGGATGATATCAAGAAAATCTATCTCAATTACTCCAAAGCAGCTGTAAAGAAGAGAAGGGGGTTTAGACCCTCTTCTATAAAAGGAAGTGGCTCTGGAGTATCTAAAGGGGAGATTACCAATCTATTGTCCAAATTCAAGCAACATATCATCAATGATGTAGCTACTCAACTGGATACTATGCAAGCTAGAAGGAAGAAAGAGGAAGCTGAGGCAATGTTAGTTGAATATTGCCCCCACTGCCGACAAAGAAAGAAAGATTCTCGATGCAAAGCAATGGCCAATTTGGAGGTACAACATCTCCCTACTAAGTTCAAAACCATTGAAGGAGAGGAGGAAGTGTTCTTTGTTGCTCAGTGCAGGCCATGGGCCCTAAGACAAGGTATGCCTCAGGACCCTTTGCAAAATTTTGGTTCATATAATAGTCAACGGAAAAACTAGTACCCTCCAAACTATGGGCCATACTCCCAACCTTAGTGGAATAACCCTTGGCCAAATACCCAGCAAAACCGTTGGCAATCCTCACAAGGGAATTGGCAATCACCATAGCAAAATCAGTGGCAGCCTCTACAAGGGAATTGGCAGTAGTCTAACCAATGGAGAGGAGGCCAACAATGGTCAAATCCACCCATTGGTTTCCTACAACAACCGCATCAGCAATCCATTATGCCACCTCCTATAGCTAATTAAGGTCAGAATCCAAAACCAACCCAACTACCTACTCAGGCAGCACCCAATCCAAATAACTAGCAACCGCAACAGCAGCAGTAAGTTTATTTTGTTGATCCTAATCATCAACCTGTCTATGTTCTTAACCTGAATAATATCAATTTACATTCAGGAACTGTGCTGCCCACACCATCTCCTCCCATAATTTTAGAATTTCCATCTGAGGAGACTGACTAAGAAGAAGATACCAATAACCAAGCCCAACCAAATGAGCCAGTTTAGATTCCATCATTACCTAAGGCATATGATAAAGTGTCCCCTCCTTTCCCACAAAGGTTGGAAGGTGAAAATGTAAAAAAACAAGAGGAACCTACCTTTGACATCCTTGATCAGCTAAAGCATATATGTGTGAAAATTTCCTTGTTCCAAGCAATCAAAAAAGTACCCATCTATAGCAAGGCCATTAAGGAGGAATGTTTGAAGAAACTGGGGAGGAAAAAGAAAGACCCTCAAATTGTCCATGTCATAGGCCAACTCTCTGACTTAATGCTAGGGAAGCTTAGCATCCCAAAATATTTAGATCCAGAAAGCCCTGTTGTGGAGATCAATATTAATGGGCTGCAAATTAAGAATGCTTTAGTAGATCTTGGTACAACTATCAATGTCATGACAAAGGACCTAGTTGTAAAACTTAATATTTCAAACCTAAGGGCTACACCTACAATATTGCAGCTTGTTGATAGCTCAACTGTCAAACCTGATGGGGTAGTTGAAGACCTGGTAGTCACCTTGGATTCGTGGGAGTACCCTGCTGACTTTATGGTCTTGTCTCCAAAGGCATCATTGGGGGGATACCCTGTCATACTAGGAAGGCCTTGGTTGGCTACTGTTGATGCTTACATTGGTTGTAGGTCGGGTAACATAACAATATCTGATGGGTATAGCACAAAGAAGCTTACCCTCTATTCTCCAGCCCTGCCCCAACTTGAGTCTGGAGAAGTTGTTTGGCCAGATTTGGGAGAAGAGAAGGAAGTGAACTTCGTGGCCAATTTAATGATGATTACCAGAGAGCCTTTCATTGTACAACAAGAAAAAGAAGTTATGTTGTCCAATATCCTGCTAAATAACTATGGTACCGAATACTTTCATTGTGAAAAAAAATCCATGTTCCTTGCAGACCATTCTTCCTTCACCTACATTAGCTCATTATCTTGCAACAATTGACTACTTACACACCTTGCTACCCCACGAGGTAGAAATTCCATTTCTGCCTGAAGTATCTATAGTAGATTTAACCTCCCAAGTTGAGGTAGCCGCAGTAAAAACCTTGAGCATCAATAAAAACCTCACCAATGAGCAACAAGAATCTATGGTCAAAATGCTTACTAGTCATAAGTCAGCCTTTGCTTGGGAATATGGTGACATGAAGGGTTTAGACCCAAAACTCTGTACACATCACATATACATTAACAGTGAGTTCAGACCTGTCAGGCAGCCTCAAAAAAGAATCAATCCAGCTTTGAGAGAAATTGTTAAAGAAGAATTGCAGAAAATGTTAACAGCTGGCTTTATCTACCCAATCTTGGATAGTCAGTGGGTTTCCCCATTGGTTATTGTTCCTAAGAAAGGGGGAAAATGGAGGGTATGTGTAGATTATAGAGAGCTCAACTTGGCAACAAAGAAAGATTACTCTCATCTTCCATTCATTGATCAAGTTCTAGATAATTTAGCTGGAAAAAAGTACTTCTCATTCTTAGATGGCTTCAGTGGGTACAATCAAATCAAGATTTCTCTTGAGGATTAAGAAAATACTACTTTTACATGCCCTTGGGGAACATTTGCCTATTCAGTTTTGTCTTTTGGTCTCTGTAATGCACCTGCAACTTTCTAGAGGGCAGTCATAAGTAACTTCTCAGACATTTTATATGATTGCATGGAAATATACATGGATGACTTTACTATTTATGGTAAAAAATTTGAGGAAGCTCAAGCCAATTTGAAGAAAGTACTACAAAGACGTGAAGATCACAATCTATCACTGAATAGTCAAAAGTGCTTCATGATGATACAGGAGGGAATAGTGTTTGGTCACTATATTTCTGCTGCAGGAATACAGGTTGATCCTGCTAAGATTGAGGTCATCTCTAATCTACTCTTTCTTGCCAAGTAGAAAGAAGTAAGGAGCTTTCTAGGCCATGTTGGATACTACAAAAGATTCATCAAGGACTTCAGCCAAACAATAGGCCCCTTATACAGTCTGCTGAAGAAAGATGCAAATTTTTCTTGGATAGAGGAATGTGAAAAAGCATTCCTTGATTTAAAAGTTTCCCTTACACAAACACCTGTTCTAAAAGGACCTGATTGGTCACTTCCATTTCATATTCATACTGATGCATCAGATTATGCCATTGGAGCTATGTTAGGGCAGAAGGGTGGTTCAACAAAACATGCACTCTACTACATAAGCAAAAATTTGCAAGGGGCTGAATTAAACTACACTATTACAGAAAAAGAAATGTTGGAAATCATCTATGCCCTCAATAAATTCAGGCATTACATCACCAGTTATCAGATATTTGTCCACACTGATTATGCAGCAATCTGGTATCTCATAAACAAAAGCTCAATAGCCGGGAGACTGGCAAGATGGTTATTGTTGATGCAGGAATTTGACATTACAATTGTGGACAAGCCAGCAAAGCCAACGTGGTTGCTGATTTCCTTTCTAGAATTCAAAGGCAAGATGAGTCTGCACTTATTGAAGACTCATTTCCTAATGAGCACCTATTTGCAATCAAGGTTATTCACCCATGGTATGCCGATATAGCAAATTATCTGGCCACAGGAAGAACTCCTCAATTCTCCCCTAAAGAAAAGAGATTATTGGTAGAGAAAAGCTTTAACTTTTCTTGGATTGCAGATTGCATGTTTTATACAGGGCCAGATCAAATTATGAGGAGATGTGTACAAGAGGAGGACACTCATGATATACTGTATGCAAGCCATGATGAGCTGTGTGGTTGACATTTTGCTGCCAAAAGAACATCAATGAAAATTTTAAATACTGGCTACTATTGGCCAACTCTACATAGAGATGAAACCAAATATACTAGGAGATGTGACAGATGCCAAAGGATGGGAAGACCAACTCGATCTGATGAGATGCCTCTATTTCCACAAGTTTTCGTTACACCCTTCGACAAATGGGGACTGGATTTGGAAGGACCAATTGATCCACCTTCCAATGGTAAGTCCTACATCCTTATATGCACAGATTATGTGACAAAATGGGTAGAGGCTAAACCTATGAAATATGCTAGGGATAATAAAGTAGCTGAATTCCTCTATGAGGAAATATTCACCAGGTTTGGTGTCCCTAGGGAAATAGTGACAGATCAAGGAGCACAATTCACTTTTACACTTATCACAGCCTTAGTAAATGAATACAATATACGGCACAGGAAATCAACTCCTTATCACCCCCAGGCCAATGGCCAGGTTGAGGTCACCAATAGGGACATAAAGGCCATTTTGACTAAAACTGTAGATTTGCATAGGAAGGACTGGGCCGCAAGGTTACTAGAAGCAATATGGGCATACCGTACTACCTGAAAGACTGCTATAGGATATACACCTTTTGAAATGGTGTATGGTAAAACAGCTATGATGCCAATAGAATTTGAACATAAGACTCTAAGAATAGCATTAGAGATGGACATGGATTTAACAAATGCACAAAAGGACAGAGTCATGTAGCTCAATGCTCTAGATGAGCTCCGAAAGAATGCCCTGCAGCACACTAAGATGATACAAAATCAAAGAATAAGGTGGCATGATAAATACATTAAGGAAAAGAAATTCAAAGCAGGAGATTGGGCTCTTCTTTATGACTCACGATATAAGGAAAGTCCAGGAAAACTACAAACCAGATGGTTGGGTCCATATGAGATAGAGGAGGTATTCACCAATGGTGTTGTTCAATTAAGGACAATTGATGAGGTCCGATTCAAGCTACTAGTCAATGGGCATCGCCTAAAGCTCTATTCTAAATCCATTGACAAGGAAACATTTCTGAGACAGTTTGGAATTGAGCAAGATAGCAGTGATCCTGCAACCAAAGGAATTGAGCCTAGGCTCAAATTCCTAGGCCATGCATAAAAGTGTATACCAAATCATAATAAAGGGGTTATCTAATAAGATCCCCATTCCATTCATTCACTTCATCCACAATACGTACTCACTCTCTCTCTTCCACATCATCCACCTGTCATTTTCCATATCATCCACGTTTCTTTGTGTCACGTATTGCAATGAAGAAGGAGGCCACATCAGATAATTACGGCGATTCTCTCCAGGTACGCTCCACTTCACTTTAAGATTGCTTCAGTTACTTTATTTATTGCATTTAATTTAGTATTAATTAGTGCAAATAATTTCTTATATGGTTGCCATTTCCTTCGGCTCATTCGCACGATTGAGCACGTTTTTCTATGATATTACTTCGCCACGTCCTTATTATCGCCGCCATAAGCTTGTCCCGTCAGTTGTCAAGAACCCTCAATATATGAAACCTGTAATTAATAATCAAACAGTCTTTCCTTCCTACAATAATGAACCTAAATGTATTTTGATTATCCATGATTACTCTCTCCCTAGAAAGATTGCATGATCACATTGTTTTCCCTATTTTTCTGTCACTTTTGAAAAGAGATTCAAAAGTTTCGGTTGAGGGGAGGGGCAGAGTGCTGTAGAATTGCATAAGGGTTCATTAATAGGGTTACAGGAAGTTCAGTTGGAAAAGCCAGGTGAGCATTGCTTAACGCATTTAATTATAGAAAACCAAGGAAATGGGAGGTCAGCCGATTCGACATGAGCCTACAGATCATAGCATCCTATTGCAGGATGTGCTGCATGTGCCACTATTCAAAAAATATGGGTGACTCAATTACTTCCTGAAGCTCAGAACTTTTAATACAGACATTGCAGAGGAATTCACAAGGGCATTTCATGATGGGGAAGCAAAATTTAGAGGCATAACAGTCAATGCGTCAATTGATAGAATTGTTGAGGTAACGGGATTACCTCAAGTCAGAGAACCATTTCCCAGAGGAAGAGATGCAAGAAGCACCAGGGCTGAGTTCACTCAGCCAAATGACCCTCCTCTACGGGTAGACAAGCAAGGTGCACAAAGAATGAGTCTGCCGCAGGACTGGGTGTCACGGGCAGGGTATATCATCAAATACATAACCTGTGAAGGTAGGTTTTCAGTCCTACATTCTCATCACTTCAAACTTTTGTCTCATTTACACCATGGATTGTTGATGAATATTCCCAACTTTCTTTACAACTTGCTATCCAACAGTTCTGCTGAATTTAAAAAGGGTAGGGTTAACTCTGTATCTCACCACTGCCTTATTAAATTACTTGTTGAAAAATTCGTTCAAGACACATCAGGAATGACCTGGAAGGAATTCACGGTCCAATTCAACCCTAAAATTCAAAATGTAGGACCTAGAGGTGAACCTCTTACCTTTAAGCAGCGAACCTCCCAGTCCCCAGGCCAAACCTCTGCTACTATGTCCTCTCCTCAGGAATCATCCGGTTCACATGATGATGTTCCTCTTCCTAAAAGAACTCGCAAGCAGCCGGCACAAGGTCCTATCAAAATTCACGAGCCGTCTCCCAAGGATAGGAAAGGAAAGTCACCTGTTGTAGCAACCCTTGAGCCTGTAAAAAGAAAGAAAAAGGGAAACTTCTCTGTTCCTACAGCAAAACCTTCCAAAAAGCATAAAACAGTTCCTACTTCCATAAGAAGGAGCTCTAGGCTCCAGAACCAAGAAGCCCGCCAATCACTTAATACTACTCCTGCCACACCGCCTTCAGATCCTTCCAGTCCTGAACTAAGAGAAGAAGAACCTGTTATCGAGGAGGTTGTGAGTACACCTGAAGGGGCTGGCCTGAATAAGTTGGCTGCCATTACAGAGCAGCTACAAGAAGATATGGAATGTGATGAGAAGGAGGAAGAGCCGGTTGTGTTTCCGTCAGAAGAAGAGCAAGGTAAGGTGGATGTGTTTGAAGAAGTACAGGAGACACCTACAGTGTGCTATAATCATAGACCACCACTCCATGTCACAAACTTTGCTATAGGAATGGCAAGTTTTCAAGACATTAGCAACAACAAACTGCTTCTGCACTTGAAATTGAGAGACTACAAAGGGTAATCCAGAACAAGAATCTGGAAATTGCTAACTTGAGTGACACTCTCAACCAGTTGGTAGAGCTAGTTCCACAACTGATGCAATGTTATGTACCTTCACCTGTCTACGCAATGTATCTCAAGGAGCTGTATTTGAACTTTCAACTAATTAGAGTTTGGAAAGGTAAGAATCCTTCTTTGGATACCTCTGAGGAATTTTATGAAGCATACAGGGATTCACCTCTGCACATTAGGAACCTCCTATGTGAATTTTATCTGCACAATTTGGCTGTATTCCAGGATAAGGAATGGAATCCCTTATGTTATGTCGGTGATATTCATATCAGCGCTCTAATCTCCTGGATCACCAATGAAATAAGCAAAGGAGAACAATTTGATAGCCATATGCATGATGAAGTAAATATGCCATTATCTGTAAGAAATGAATCTAGAAATGGAATGGGTATTTACTTTGATTGGAAGAAATTGTGGAGAGATGAAAGAGCCAGGCCACTGATTAAGCCTCGAAGACAAGAGGTATTTTCTCAATACTCCCAAATTATAAACAGTGATTTTAATGTTGCAACCCTGCACATTCAGAACAGATGGGAGCATCTTTCATTTCAATTAAAGAAAGCAGAACCACATACTTCCAATACCTTGTATGCAGCAACCAGAAGGGCAGAGAGGTACATGAGGAATGCTAGAACAAAGAAGGAGAATTGGTTGCCATTGGTTATGCAGCCGCCTATTCTCCTATGGCCATTATTGGCTATACAGGGGGATAACATCACTTATAAAAAAAGTTCTGAAGATAATAGATGGCAAAGGCTGGAGGCAATGCGAGCTCACTTCTAGAGTTTCTAGAATGGCGAATGTGGAAAACAATTGAGTGCAGATCTGAGAGAGTTTTCCAGAAGAAGGAATGCTAGACTTGCTGAAGGGTCCAACAAGTAGTTGGTTGAGGGAAGTGATGAGCCAAGTCTTTGGCACATTTTGATCTTACTTTTATAAATACTTTGTTGTTTTTATTATGCTAAAACAAACATTCGGTCTATTTATGGGATAGATATAGACCTTTTTATGACTTAAATATGATGAGTATATTGTGATAAGAAGTCCCATGATTATTATTTTTAATGTTTTATTAGTCTGATAAATACTTTATGGCTTTTTGTGATCATAAACCTTCCTGCAGCCTCCACTACCAAAACTTCCTGTAGCCATATTTGAAGCAATGTTTTCCTTAGTTTAATACTTAATGAATGAATGAATAAAGTAATGGATTGTCTTAAAGGATGAATGTGTTGAGCTAACCTTCTTCCTCAGGAAAAGATGGCGAGATATTTTGTAGGTACCACGATTGAAGGAAGGAAATTCAATTTCCACTTGAAGAATTGAAGACCAAATCCATAAAGACTGGTTCAACAGCAAAAGATGAGGAGACAGTTTCAACTCATCTGCCATGCAGGGAGAGTGTTCCAAAAATATAGGCCAGGCATCTTGGTGGTGCATGAATCCAGGATGATGGCGCTCTAAGACTGCTAAACCAATTTGACTTAGTTCTTACATTGTCATTTACCTCTTTACTTAAGTTGGTTAAATTTAATAAATGCCTCTCATTTTATAAGGGAAGGTTGGTTAGTAGTTAGGATCAGTTTTCAATAAATAGCCCATTCTCCTTAAGAGAAGTGGCTGAAAAAAAAATTGCTATTGTAACACACTTTTAGTCTTAGAAATTTAGCCAAGAGATTGTGCCATATACTTGTTTGCATTGAATCAATAAATCTTATGAAATTTTTCACCTAATCTATTGTCTGCTTTTGGCACTACCTAAGGGGGCCCACTTAGGGAACTGTCCATAATTTTATTCTGCAAGTTAGAATAGTTGCATTTCCCTTCATAGAAGTTAATGTGACTGTTCCTGTAGCTAGCAGAAACATAGAGCTGTCAACTGTTCCTACAACCACTAGGAGCAGAATAGGTTATCTTTCAAGTTTTTCATTTCAAAGCAAAGTTAAACAGTAAAGTTGTTTCCAGTACTTAAATTCCAGTATAAGGCATTTTAGGAATCATGTATGTCTGGAAGGGTGTTTAGTGCATATCTTGTGCTATCCCATTTCAAGTTTATGTCCCTGGGTTGATAATTAAATAAGGTTCTTTAGTAGTTAATGACTGCCAGTTGTGATGTTCAATCCCTGAGTAGAGGAATTCATGTTCCTAGTTATTGAGCTGATTAAACAACACTACAATGACAACCATCTACAAGTGATTCAAGGTGCAAATATATTAACGACATTTAACAAAAATATACACATATTACATAACAAGTAAAACAAATGACAAATATAAGATCTATACAATGAATTGAACAAATATCGCTGCTTACCTTATGTATTTCCAAGATCATATGCTTGACATTGTTGTCGAAGTTGTCTAGGAGAGATAGAGGTAGAACGTACTGCAACAATTATAAAATGATCTTTTCATTATTTTTCCAAAACTAGGGTAAAACATACTAACTGAAAAGTACATGCAGTATACAAATATATATAAAATATACTAGAATACATACCTTAATGAAGGTATTCCACCATGTGTTTTCATCCCCCGACCCAAATTCACTTTTCTTTGTTATGATATTGTTTATGTTCACAACAAATCTTGTGGGAAATCAAATTTTTCGTATGACTTCTTTTATAGCATTGCTTTGCTGCTCCGTTAATAACCAAGGAAGGGTGCTTATATTAATTTGGTCTCCATTACTATTTAATTGAATGACATTTTTCATTGCATGATTGGCTTCCTTGAATGTCACTACAAATTTTGACAATTTCTTCTTTGTCATGCCCTCCATCCAATATTTTCCATAATGTTTTTATTATATTCTTTCTTATATGCATTGTATCAAACAAATGCACAATTTTTAGCTTCTCATAGTAGGGTAAACCTAATAAATTGTGGGATAACATCAATCCTATATGAGTCGTCCATTAATGCCTTGATGACTTTCATGAAGGAGAAAGTTAAACAAATTAACAACGACAATCATTGTCAATTACAACATGAGTAAACAAAACACAATATAAAAATATTCCCCAAACATATCATATATGATAGATAAACAATTTGATCTAATGTATAACCTTGACGATTAATTCTATTATATTCCAACTTCCATAGGCGAGGTGTCATTCTTTGTGGTTTTCATGTAGTCTCTTCTTTCCCATTGAAAAGATGTTTTTTAGTAGTTCGATAATTATGATTTCTATGGAGGAAGTGCCTATACTCATCAAACACCTACTTTCCTAAATTTGTTGAATGACGAGATTTCATCTTTGGACCACAAACTGGACATGCAAATCTTCCCTTTGTTTGAAGACCTGCAAGATCATATACAATTGGATTAAATATGTCAATTTTTATAATTATATATAATGAATAAATTATTTAAAAATATGCATGATATCTACTTTACAAAATTAAATATCGGTTGAAGTGAAGTCAAATGTTATAAATATTACTGTAAAATGCAGCAGTCTCTGTGGCATCATGAATTATCCATACAAGCATTGCATGGAATTGAAATTGTCTTTGTCTTATTGGTCTAGAGACATCATACATAGTGATGCCACTCCATAACTTTAGTAACTCATCGATAAGAGGATCGATATATACATTCATATCTTTAACTTGGTACTTACCTAGTTGAATGAACATAAACATTACACAATTATTATAACCATTTTACTGCAATATATATAAATTAATGTACATGACTATTAAATGAAAAAAATGTCATTATGCAACAAATAAGACAAATGAGATGTTGCTACGTTAAAGAAAATTGATGTAAAAAAATACCTAGAACAATCATTGCCAACATTATGTGCTCCCTCTTATTAACATCCATGGAGGAATGTTATTTTTGATAACAAAAATAGGCCACACCGAGTAAATAGATCTCAGCTCTCCAAATGGATTGACACTGTTCGCTGCCAATGAAAGCCTGAGATTACGAGGTTCTTCTTTAAAGTGTGGCCATTTTTCCTCCATGTCCCTAAATACAAAACCATCCACATGCATTCGAAGAATTTCATCTCCAGTTCTATTTTGTGCATGGTAATCCATAAATTGTGCTAAGCTTTCACACCTAAATAATCGTTGCATACATAGAATAATGGGAATATAATGAAGAACCTTGCGAAGCACCTTTTTTGTTAGTTGATCTATTTGATATCTATTGATATGACATTTTGGGCATTCTGTTGCAAATAAATGTTGTTTATGATATATAATATGATCATTTGGATATGCATCTATTACTTGATACTCCATTCCAATATCTTTCATAATGGCAAATAAATCTCGGTATGAGCGAGGTAAAATATTTGATGGTGGTAACAAAAATTCACCTGTCAATCTACAAGAAAAAAAAAATTGTTAATATAAAGAATATTAATGGTACATATTTCATCCTTTATTTACTAATGATGAACTAACAACAAAAATAGATGAAAAAAGATGGCATATACGACATACCTTAACATTTGTGAGATTGCTATGTTGGATAAACCATTCATAACCTTCAAGTTCACCAACAAAAATACAATAGAGAGAAGAGTTGTTTGGGAGCCTTTAGAAAGGGGATCATATGCCTTCTAAAGTACAGGTAAATCATGAACATCATCAAAGTCATCTTGATCATCATGATCAGCTGCGCCACTAAATGTGTCATGGATCAATGTATTTGTACCATTATCTTCCATTGTGTTTTTTGGCGCATGATCATCTTCTTCCATAGGATCATTAACTTCATCTTCAATATTCACAGCTCCATGTTCCTTCACTTGCAAAACCACATTCTTTGGGCCGTGATAATCCATATCATGTGCCCTATGGCACCCCACCTTTATAATAATGATCGACACAAATAAACCATGATCATGATCAAGTGATTTTTTATATAAATAAAAAATGTTAAAACGATATAAACATTTACAAATTCAATAACTATAAATACATATAATGAACAGCTTACCAATGGACGATAATCATGCCCCCCTTCAATGTGACCATGTTGCCTACAATGTCTCTCAGTTTTTGTGATTAAAGGTCTTCTCGTCTTTAAGCCCTTGCAATTATTGCAAGGACAATAAAATTTCCCATCACCCTTTCTTTTCAATCTAGCCCACAATCTAGCAAGTGTCTCTTCATTTTGTTCTACACTAATATTATCTGACCTAATTTTTCTTTACCAAGCTTGAATATTTAGATCTTCAAAAAATATCAAACTCACACTCCAACAATTTTTAATCATAGACAGGTAACAAAATCTAATAATTTTGATATTTTGCACCCAAAAAAATTTGGCCTATAACCTCCACAAAATGTCACAAGTATAGCAAATTAGCAAGTATAACAAAACACTGTCGCAAGTATAGATAAATTGTCAAACTCACTTTTATTTATTAAAAAACATTCATCGAAACCCCGATGAACGCTAACCATATACCCGTCGGCCCACAAATTGATGGAAGGGGATGGTTGACTTTAACTGTATGTTGAAATAGCGACAAAAATCACAGAGTGTCACAATTTAAACAAACATCAGGCATAAATTTAAAAAAAAATTGAAAAATTCACATTAAATATAGAGGTACCCGACAATACATCTAATTATACATCTTTCATCAGAAAGTTTCGTCATATTTTGTAGTCAAATGAGTTAGTGATTGGTAATTTACTTATCTCTAGTGTTGGAATACGAGATCAAGTCAGGTATGTTGGCAACACAAGGGCAGACAACTAAGAGGGGGGTGAATCAATTGTCACAAAAATTATACAAATTAAAAACGTATTCACAGATCTGATAGATAAACATGAAATCATAAACCATCACTACATCAAAACACACATAACACCAATAATTTTACATGGAAACCCTGTTAGGGGAAAAACAACAGTGGAGGTTAATCCACAAGATTATACCCTATTAAAAGTATTACAAATGGGGAATGCACATGCATTCAGGCACACTGCCTAGAGCACACTACTCAAATATAAAAGGCTTACTGCCCAAAGGAATACTCACTGTCTTACAGTCACATTTGGATTACATCTGGAAGATTTTAAACTGAGAAAATAACATCTTCTAATGCCTGATTACAGTTCTAGTTAAGCACATAAAAACTTTCATCTTCTCACTCTTCTTCACACTTTACTTCTGCTTTCAAAAGATTAGAACATTATTTGCACTTAGCACACAACATACATCACATACCATAACATAAATAGTCAATCATATATATCCGCAACTAAGGATAACACCAACTACATGTTGTCCCAACAAAATATGAAACGTGTACAAATTGTCAACCCAAATCAATAAACAATTTATCAATGCAGACCAAACAATGTCAGCCAAAACATAGTAAGGACCCAAAACAACATCCTCAATATATGGAACACCTTCAAAAATTATGCCTCAAAGATCTGCAACATGCTACAATCACCATGTCGGCCATGATCATGAAAAACATGAACTCACATAAGAAAATCACCAATCGCGAGCACAATGATCAATGTGGACCAACAACATAGATAGAGAACAATCTAGAAACATCCACAAGCATCATGAATCACTAAAGAAGCATCCACAACAACTCAAATTACTAGAATCACATCATCTTCTTTCTCAGAACAATTTAACCAGCTAACATAGCAAATCCATTAAAACACGTATACTCATAACCTTCCAATCAAATCTTCATGCTAACCTCTCAAGCTTCCATGCCTATAAACTATATATATACTTTGTCAACAACCCCTTTAATCCACAACGCCTTATCATCAATATACTAAGCTTAGCCAATTATACTAAACTTTCATCAGATCATCGTATTAACCCGTAACTTATTTTATTACAATTTTCTCAATATCCTCGAGACATATTAACCTTAATCCATATTAATGGTAATAGTATTTATACTCAATGACAACTTACATATCAGCAATATTCAACATCACAAGCCTTTGGTATCATTGATAGAAAATACACATGATGCAGCACAAAGATATCACTTTCTAGCACTTTCTCCCCCTTAGATTTTGACTCTTTCTCCTTAACTCTTTCATATAGTTTTTCAAGACATGAGATTCTTCTCCCTTTTGACATCAACACGATAAAGGCATTATCTTGTTCACACAAGCTCAACCACATTTGAACATCCGACTTTCATCACTTCCCTGCAGAAGCCAGCAATTTCACAACATCAACTGATCACAAGATATGACTATGAATACCTAACCCATGCAAGCCAATGCATCTTAATTCTAATTAGGAGAGGTAATCACCCCTGGCTTCCCTTTGAGATCTCAAAAGTATCCTTAGGAAAGGGCTTGGTAAAGATATTTGCAATCTGTTCCTTAGTGGGTACATACTCCAATCTGACTTCCTTTTCACTCACCTTCTCTCTCAAAAAGTGAAACTTGATAAATATATGCTTGGTTTTTGAATGCAGCATTGGATTCTTAGAAATTTTAACTGCACTTGAATTATCACAGAATATAGCACTAGGTTCATCATCAACTCTTCGATCTTTTCAACATCGGGCTTCATCCACAATACTTGAGTATAATTTTTAGGCACAATAATGTATTTCTTTGCCTTTGGCAAAGAGATAAAGAAATGGCATTTTTCTTCTTACTTTTAACCATGTGAAAATGTTTCTTTCCCAAGAAAAATGCACCACCACTAGTACTCTTTCTCTCATTCACATCTCTTGCCCAATCAGCATCAGTAAATTCACTCAAATTAAGGTCATCTTCTTTAGGATATCATAGGCCAAAATCAATTGTCCCCTTCAAGTACCTGAAAATCCTCTTCACAGTTGTCACATGAGATTCCTTAGGATCAGGTTGAAATATTGCAACAATGCATATGACATTCATGATATCAGGTTTAGTTTGAGTCAAATAGAGAAATCCACTAATCATGGATTTGTATCTAGTTTGATTTTTTTTAGGAGAATCATCATCTTGTGTCAACCTACATCCGGTCACCATAGGTGTACCAATTGGCTTTGAATCTTCCATACTAAACTTATTTTTGCAATTCTTTCACATACTTGGACTGAGATATAAAGATCCCTCTATCTAGCTGAGTAATTTTTAATCCCAAACATAATTTCATTTCTCCAATCATAGACATCTCAAACTCACTCTGCATCTCATCAGCAAACTTCATGCACAAACTATCATCTCCTCCAAAAATAATATCATCAACGAAGACTTCAACAATCAAATCTTTATCATGATCAATCTTGAAATACAAATTACTATCAGTAGTACCTTTATTAAATCCAAGTTTCAACAAATACTTGTCCAATCTAGCATACCATGCACTTGGGGCTTGCTTAATTCCATACAATGCTTTCTTCAACCGACAAACCATATATCCCTAATCAGTCAATTGAAATCCATCAGGTTGCTCAATATACACTTCTTCTTCTAGTTCACCATTTAGAAATGCTGACTTGACATCCATCTGATAAAACTTGAAGTTTTTGTAAGCAGCATAAGCAAGAAATAGTCTCACAGCTTCAATCCTAGTAACAGGAGCAAAATTTTCTTCAAATTCACTTCCTTCCATCTGAGAATATCCTTTACACACAATTCTTTCTTTATTTCTAACAAATTTCAATCTTTCATTTGAAGCCGTTCCAAAAGACCTATTTAGTTCCATTTACATTTTTTTCCTTAAGTCTAGGAACAAGAATCCATGTATCATTCTTCTCAATTTGCAATAGTTCTTCTTTGATTGCCTCCACCCAATGTTCATCTCTGCATGCTTCATTGACAATATTAGGTCTTCCTAGCCTTTGAGGATCAAACAAGATTCTTCTACAATTCTCTCTCTCCTAGTTTTGAACACTCCTACTCATCACAACTCCCATCTTCTTAAATGATTTATTCACATGCCTTGGAGTCTTAGGGTATTCTGAACTCAATGCCTTGTGAACTCCTACTTTGCACTTCCAATTAGTTTTCTTCCTCTTGATTTTCCATATTCACTAGAATGATTTGAACTTGATTTAGAGTCTAAACTTTCTTTCCTTTATCTGAACTGTCATTCTGATTGTCTAAATCATATCCACATGTTCTAGATAGTCTAACTGTATCTTCATCAACCTTGACATTAGCACTTTCAATTAATTTCCTCAATCTCTTATTGTAGCACCAATAGGCTTTACTTTTAGTAGAATAACTAAGAAAGATTCCTTCATCACTTCTAGCATCAAACTTTCCTATATCTTCATCTCTTTTGATATAGCATTTACTCCCAAATATTTTGAAGTATCTAACAGTAGGCTTATGACCAAACCATAGCTCATAAGGAGTCTTACCGGTATCACCTTTTACATGTACCTGGTTGAGAGTGTAAACAACATTACTCATAGTTTCTCTCCAGTAGATATGCGGAACATTTCCTTCCAACATCATGGTCCTAGTAGCTTCTTGAATTGTCCTATTCTTCCTTTCCATTAATCCATTTTGTTGAGGGGTCTGCGAAGCATATAATTGTCCCTTTATCCCATGCACTTCACAAAAAGAATTAAACTCATTGGAAGTGAATTCACCACTTCTATTTGATCTCAGACATTTAATCTTCGTAATTCCATCTCTCGCCTCTCAACTATAGCCTTAAAATATTGAATTTCTAGAGCTCTACATTTTTCCCTTTAAGAAAGTAACCTACACCAATCTTATACGTAATCACTGGATTAAGTAACAACATGAAATACCTATCTCCTTTGTAAATTTTGACTCTTAGAAGGACTACACAATTCACAAGATGTGCACAAGCTCCTAACACTTCATTCAACAATTGTTTGGTCTTAATGAAACTCTAGTTTTCTTCCCCTAACTAACACATTCCTGTAGCATTAGGCTTATGTCCAGACTTTCTAACGCTTCTAAGTAGAATCTTTATATTCCCGAGTAATATCACAAGTTTTCACATGACACAATCTCCTATGCCACAACCAACTTTCATCAACTTGAGCAATCAGACAACTTTTACTAGTAGCACTTAGGTGAAAGATATTATCTTTTGTTTTTGTACTAGATGCAATCACATTTCTGGAACTCCCCAATATTCTACACTTTCCATCCTTGAATTGAAGATTGTATCCCTTGTCAACCATCTATCCAACACTAAAGAGATTATGCTTCAATCCTTCCACATATAGAACATCATAAGCATTATGCTTACCATCAAGAGAAATTGATCCTCTGCCATAGATTACACCAGTTTTGTCATCACCAAATTTACAACACCACCATCATACTTTTCCAAGCTCACAAATTTACTTTTATCACCTGTCATGTGATGAGAGCATCCACTGTCAATCACTCATTCATCTTTTTCTTCAACTCTGGAAGCTAGAGTTTTCTCCATATTTACGTAGCTAGTAGATTCAGTAGGTACTAGATCATTTTCCTTGATAGCAATAAATACCCATTCATCCTCACTTAAATTCCCTTTATCAGATTCATCATCTGTCACACCTTCATTAGCAGCATAATAACACTTTCTTTGGAATCTAGGCTTGTTAGGTCTTGGCTTAGGAACTCTTTCTGGACACCTTGAGGAAAAATGACCTATCTTATTGCAATAAAAACATTTAAGAGGAAATTTCCTTTTATACTTACCTTCTCCTCTAGCTACCCTTTTGACAATAAGTTCTTCAAGCTCATCTAGTTTTCTCTCTTCTTCTTCCATCTCTCTCATTTCCTGCTCATACTTGGACATTTTTCTAGAAGAAATTTCTCCTGGATCATATCTCTGCTTATCTTTTCTAGAGATAGTAGCTTTTAATGTAGATTATGTCTTAGGAAGAGATTCACCAAACTCACTTAACTCAAAAGTAGCAAGCTTACCAATCAACATGTCTCTGGTTACATTTGTCACAATCCAGATCTCCTCAATAGAACCAACTTTGTGTTTGTATGCAATAGGAAAGGATCTGAGCACTTTAGCAACAGTTTCTAATTCTTCCAATGTTCCACCAACACATCTATTACTACACACAAATTTCATTCACTCTCTGCATAAAAGAAGTAATGTTCTCATCTTCACCCATTCTCAACATTTCATATTTCCCTTTCAGGCTTTGCAGTTTAGCAATCTTCACATGGGTATCACCTTCATACAAAGTTTCCAACTTTTTCCAAATCTCATAAGCATTCTTCAAATCCATTACATTTTTCATCTTAGAATCAATCAAAGCACTCAACAATGCTTCCTTAGCCCTAATATTATACTTGACTTCCTTAATCTCACTTGCAGTAGAAGGACCATTCTGTGGGATGATATACCTATTCTTTGTAATTGTCCAGTAAGGTTCACCAATTTATTCATGACACTCCATTCGAGTCTTTCATGGAGAATTAATTAGTTCCATCAAATCTTAGACTATTCTTCTTATATACATGTCACCATCTCGGATCACCTCAAGTGGTCGGGCTTCGAGGAACCCGGCCGATACACTACCAGTGCCAGGCAGGTGCAAGGTGATAACCAGGGTGAATCGCTTGTCACAAAATTATACAAATTAAACTTCTTGTTCTTTATCTCGAGGAGAAACATTATGCCATTAAAACCATCACCACATCAGTCACACACACATAACACCAAGATTTTATGTGGAAACTGCTAGAAACAAGCGGAGGTTAATCCACAAGATTATGCCTTCACGTTAAAATACCCATATTGCTGGGGAATGGC
The DNA here is from genome assembly GCA_007258455.2 of Sequoia sempervirens. Lineage (NCBI taxonomy): Eukaryota > Viridiplantae > Streptophyta > Pinopsida > Cupressales > Cupressaceae > Sequoia > Sequoia sempervirens. Next base: position 22,448 of record VDFB02390000.1, read on the forward strand.
ACATGCATTCGGCATACTCGTAGAGCTACTAACGTACCAAATACAAAGGCTTTCTTACTACCCAAAGGAAGACTCAACGCCTATACTTGGATTACATTCGAAGATGAACTGAGAAAATAACATCTTTGTAATGCCCCCATTACGGCTCAGCAGCACATAAACATCTTTCTATCTCAAGGTACCACTCTTCACATCTCTATTTCTACTTTCAAAGATTAAAACATTATTCGGCATCTTTAGCACAATGCTTATACATCACAAGCATCTCATACCATGAAATAGCTTGATCATATATATATGCAACTAAGATAATACTGAATCTCACACTTCAAAATTTCTGCAACAAAATATGCGAACGCGGTAGTACAAACCTAAGGGCTCCAAATCAAGTATAATAATACTTATCAATGTGGGACTAAACATAGCTGCGCCATGGTAGCGACTCAAGCAAAACAACATCCTATATATGGGAACACTCTTCAAAATTTATGCGCCTCAAAGATCGACAACATGTGCTACAATCACTCATACCATGATCATGAAAAACATGAACTCACGCCGTAAGAAAATCACCAATCACAATCACAACGATCAATGCAGACCAATTAACACAGATAGATCATGATCTAGAAACATCCACAAGCATTCATGAATCACCACAGAAGTATTTGCAACAACTCAAATTACTAGAATCACATCATCTTCTTTCAGGAACACCAACTAAAGCAATAAAGCAACTGTCAGAACACAGATACTCATAACTCAATCAAATCTTCATGTGAACCTCTGAAACTTCATGTGGATAAACTAGATATACTTGTCAACAAACCCTTTAATCTGCAACCTCTTATCATCAATATACTGAGCTAGCCACCATACTGAACTTCACTGCATCACCAACAACCTACAACTTATTTTGTTACAATTTTCTCAATATCCTCGACATATACAACCTTAACGACATTAATGGCAATAGTGTTGACATCAATGACAACCACATATCAACAATATCCAACAAGGTAAAATGGTTTTACAAATTTCTAATGACTTGATGGTTGCACTGCCAAGGATGAAGACTTTCTCTTTGAATTGATTATCAAAGAGGGAGTATGTTTTCGGAGGGAGTTTTCTCTTTTTCATTGATGTCAAAGGGGGAGAAATGCAAGAAAATGCTCAAAATAGGAGATATGTGCAAAATTTCGATGAGAAGAGATGTATGTCAAAGGGGGAGTGAATTGTTTAAATGGTTCAATTGGTACAAAGCACTAATGTTACTATTTATAATTGGTATCAGACCATGAGTTAAAGGATGAGCATTTAGTTTTTCCATCAATGACAAAGGGGGAGATTGTTGGCATATTGTTTTCATTAATGTCAAAAGGGGATGTTTGTGTGATATCTTACTTGGGAGACTTGTGTTGTTTTGGTGACGGGATGAACTCATATGTACTCAGTCATGGCATTGAAACAAACTTTATATTCCAATGATGACTTTCTATCGATAGTTACAGGTTGCTCAAGTGACAACTTAATCCATTGAGTTCATCGGGGAAATCAACCCTCTTTCCTTCTGTCTAATGACTCAAAAAATATTCAATGATCATAATACTATCATGAGGTGAGTATTTTTCCTTAGTATAATCTACAGTGATGATTAAAGATTGGAGATCTAAAAGGTCTTTTCCAAGAGTTCAGTGTAAATATTGTAGATTCTCATCTTGATTCCCCAAAATAGCATACCGATGCACTTTGTGGACTAGATTGACAGAACAGTTTCAAGGGTGATTGGTGACATGATTGTAGGTGGTAGTGTTTGATTGATCGATATATCAATTCACATCTTTGTTGTGAATTGTGCAGGTATGCCAAGGTGACAGATGGTGATAATTTGACACTCCACCAAAGAATTGGTGGGACCGCATCTAACCCTACAGAACTACCGATTTATAATGTCTGTCTTTCGGGACTCGCTCTCGATAAGATGTGTATGGAAAAAATTAAAGGCAATCATTAGAAAAAATATTTTACTCGATGGTCATGTTTTAAAATCCTAAGAGGTGATTTTTAATCAATGGATCATGGTGCGAAAAGAAATAGATCAATGACACAAGTTTAAAATTGAGAATCATTAATGACTATGATAGTGTAATCTAGGGTTTTGTATACAAATCAAATATGGGAATGAATTCAATTGGCCAAACCATTCTAGCTACTAGTATTAATGGTAATTAAATAATTGTATTAGCGATACTAACATTTAGACATTGGAGAATTAGAATAAGATCTATTACAAATAATATCAATTAAATGAAAGTGTGATCTTAGCAATCCAGTATGCGAGAATTAGAAAAATCTTTGATTTTTGATAAGTGGATGCATGGATCAATGATCCAGTAGCGTAAATAAGTTATAAATATTGAACCCTAGTAGAGGAAAGGTATGGTGTACAAATCTCAAGGTTGATGCTGAAAGTATGTGATGGTTAAAAAGAGAAGGTCAAAGGAATTAAGAAGAGTGGAGAATGCTACAAGAAGTAGAGGAAGAAAAGATGTGTTGCATCTAAGTGAAAATTATCTCTTAAGACAAATAGAGAAGGTTGTAGTGAAAAGAATCGTGAAGGATAGCAATGTCCTTGTTTAGCTCTGGAAGGTGGATAGAGAATGCACTCCTAGAGAAAGTGTAGCAATACTATGCAGTGTATTTGTAAGTCTCTTAAGATGGACAAAGAATATACTAACAGAAAAGGAGGACTGCACCAACAATAGTCAAAAGAAGAGGAATTCAAATTAACGCTATGATACACCTACAAGAGTAGAATTGAAGAGATACAAAGCATAGTTAAGGTACAAAGGTCAAAATCAAGTGTTGAGCAGTTGCAAACCAAGTTACAACATTGAATTGTGTTCTATCGAACAATTTGTAACTATCACAATTATAAATCTGATTGGTGGGTGCCATCAGATATCTGGGTAGGTACTCAGAGTAGGGAATGGGTGCTTCCTTGGAGTGGGTGCTCCTAAAATTAAGGGATTGGTGTCTCCTTATGGAAAAACCCTTTAAATATTGTAACAAAACTTTGATTGTGAGGCTGGATTAGGACAATAGCTCCTAGCAACATTTCTCATTGTGGTTTTTCCCATCTTGGGTTTCCACATACATCTTGTGTTATGTGATGCTTGTGTGTGTTCTTGTTCATAAACTTGTATGTTAAGTCTTAATCTACACAAAGTGTATAAGGATTATAATTTTAAGATCTACTGATTCACCCCCCCTCTTAGTAGATTGTTGTGTTCCAACAATGTAAAATATGATAAATATTTTTTGTTGTATTCAATTTACATTATTACATGAATAATCATGCTAAAGTAAAAAATAGTAATCAACCATTGTATTAAAGAAGACACAATAAAATGATATTGGTCTTCAAATCTTCAATTTTCTTCACTTACATGTGCCTGTATTATTCATATAATGTATTGCATAAAAAAGTAGTAGTTATTATACTAAAAACCAATAGCAATACCATAAATATATATGAAATTAAAAAAATACATGATATAAGATAGTAAAAATGAATAAAACACTATGCATTCATAAAAATGCCACACTAAACATAAGCACAAAAATTAAACATGAGCAATGACATACTAGATATAATAATGATAAACTAAACATAAGAATAATAGGAAATGAAAATGATAAGCATACACACACACCCACCCACCCCCCAACACACAAAAACACACACTCATTATAATATAGCTCTATTGTGACTATACAAGAGATGGATTGAAGGGGATCAAATAGGTCTTGATAGGATCATGTAGGATAATGCCATCTAAACAATACATATAGTTATGTCATGAACTCGAAAATAAAATAAGATAGTTCATGGTGATAAATAAAAGATAATGGTAAATTATAAT
>VDFB02390001.1:0-10830 GCA_007258455.2 Sequoia sempervirens
CCCCCCTAAATAGTCAATTTCACTTCGTTTAAACATTCCAAGCCTCCATTTAACCATCCCAAGCATCCATTTAACTATTACAAGCCTCCTTTTAACTGTCCCAAGCATCTGTTTAACCATTCCAAGCATCCATTTAACCATTTGAAGCCTCCTTTAACCATTCCAAGTATCCGTTTGACCATTCCAAGCATCCATTCACCCATTTCATAAGTCTGTTCACCCATTCTGGTAATCTGTCCACCCATTCTGAATGTTTATTCATCCTTTCCAAATATTTTTTTCCCATTCTAATTACTCACTTCACCATTTGGGGGCCCTATTTTATTACCTAGAGATCTCAAATGACTTAATCCATCTTCTATTGAACTTACTTCACCATTCATTAGGCTCGTTTACCTGATTTAAACAAAAACTAGTTGGGAACCTAAAACCCTATCATTTGTTGTGAACTAAACATTTTGATTCTCATTCAATCATCACAATTCACCCTTTAGTCCATTTGAACTTTCTGTCCAAGTCAAGTCTTAGTTTTCTACAAAGGGGCAAACCTACCCTAAAAATAGCCTTTTCCATCGCTTGTTCAGCCGTTTCAAGCACCCGTTTGCTCGTTTTCAAGTTCCAAGTAATCATCCCCCTATTTCAAACATCCTTTCATCATATTGAGTGATCATGCCCTTAATCAAGGCAATCACCCCCTCATTTAGAGCACTTATTTACTTAATCTGAGCATCTATTTTTGCCTATTTTTCACCAAAAGGTGAACTTGCATACATTTTGTTTGTTTGTTTCAAGCATTGCTTCCTTGTTATGAGTAAATTGTCATACATTTTGAAATTCAATCTCCCCACCCCATCATTTTTTCATCCATTCTAATCAATCGCTTACTTGTTCCAAGCTTTTATCTCCACAACCTAAGATTTGTTCATCCATTCCAAACAATCATTTACCAATTCTGAGTGCTTGTTCATCCACTCCTATCATTCATTTCCCTAATCCAATCAACTATTTCCCTAATCCAATCAACTATTTCCCCAATCTGATTATCAACACCCCATTCTGATCACCCGTCTCTCCATTCTGACAGTCTGTTTACCCACTCTGAGAGTCTAAAAGTAGAGGGGTGTATCCACCCTTTTCCTTACAGAGGGGTGAACCCACCCTTATAGAGGAGTGTATTTTCCCTTTTCCTTCCAAAGGAGTGAACCTTCCCTTACAAAGGGGGTGTATCCACCCTTTTCCTTCCAAAGGGGCGAACTCACCCTTACAAAGGGGCGTATCCACCCTTTTCCTTACAGAGGGGCATATCCACCATTTTCCTTCTAGAAGGGTGAACCCTCCCTTGCAAAGGGGTGTACCTACGTTTTTCTTTCCAGAGGGGTGAACCCACCCTTATAGAGAGGTGTATCTTCCCTTTTCCTTCTAGAGGAGCGTATCCACTCTTTTCCTTACAAAGGGGCATACCCACCCTTTCCTTGCAGAGGGGTGAACCCACCCTTATAGAGGGGAAAACCTGCCCTCCAAACGGTCATTTTCACCCTCTGTTTAGTCATTTTGAGCACCCATTTTCCCATTTTGAGCACCCGTTTATTCATTTTGAGTATTCGTTTGTTCATTCTAAGCATTTTTTTCCTTATTCTAAACAACCATCCCCTGCTCTAAGCATTCATCCTCTCAATCTGAGTCTTCATCCTCTCATTTCGATCATTTTTTTTGCTATTCTAAGCATCCATTTTCCCATTTTAAACATCTATTTTCCTTTTTTTAAGGGGTTGTTTCCTCATTCTGACCATCCATATTCTCATCAGTCTCCTTTTTTTGAGCATCGATTTCTTTGCTTTGAACATCTATTTGCTCGTTTTGATAGCTTGTTTCCCTATTCCAATACACCGTTCACTCGCGATGTGCATCTGAATCTATCTAACATTCTGTCAAACCCATAATTAGTTGAATCATATTGATACATCATCCTCAAACATCTCTAGGTTACGTATACATCATCGTGTCCCCCATCCAAATCCTCTAAATTTCATTTGAAGTAGTTATCCAAATTAACCTAGGTGTTTGAATTTGATCGTCATCATCAACATCTGCTTAGGATTGTCATTCATGAGTTGTTAATCATCATCGTCGCCCAGTCAATCCACTTTCAATCTCAAGGTGGATTTGGTGTCCGCAATAATCATCCATCTATAATTGATCGATCAATATCCTAAACCACCAGGGGTAATCTCTGAACTTGGTTTAGAATCCCTTCCAACATCCCATCCAATCCATCATTTGATCTTATCAATCATTTCATCAGTGATCCTATGTAATCTGCTTCAACCACACCCTTATCCAATCATCTCAAACCCAATCAATCTACTTCCATCTCGAGGTAGATTTGGTGTCCTAATCATCCTTTGGTAATCAAATCTGATCAATCCCATCCCATCATCCAATTTTAGCTTACACTAATCCCAATCTGAACTTCAATCTAAAATCCTAATCTAAGCTTTAGTCCATCTGCATCAAAAATCTGCTGATAACATATCCATATTGATCCAATCCCACATCATGAATCCTTATCCTCCACCAATTCTACCAAAAATATTAGTCTAGGGAAACCCTAATTACATTGACGATGATAATGAGTCTTTTCAATCAAGAGGTATATGACATCGATCCCCTTGATGCTATCATTACTAGTAAGCTTTCCCCAACTACTTTCCAAAATCTAATTCCCCTCTGAGCTATCCCGTTACATCTTCATTTTCATCTAATAATGCTCCTTATGCTACCTTTGACAAGGGATATTTGTTATCTTCCTCACCTCCATCATATTCTCTCTACATCATCTTCTTATCTAACATCCATATCTTCCTATCCCAATCCAATACCCCAACACCCCTATTATAAAACCTCATCCACATCTTCCTACCTCAATCTTTCATCAACATATGTCTGCTATCTTAATCCTCCATACCAATCTATCTATCCCAATCCTCCTAATCAGTCTACTTATCCTAATTCTACATCCACACCTTTTTATCATAATCCTGCACCCCCATCAACCTATCCTAATCCAACATCCACATCCCCTTGCCCTAATCCACCACCCACATCCTCCTGTCCTAATGTACCACCCATGTCCTTTTGTCTTAATCCATTGTCCATATCCTCTTCTCCTAATTCATCATTTGAATATCCCTACCTTAACCCTCCATCCAATCCTAATCCTTGATCTACTCCTAGTCTACCGTGCAATCTCATTCCTGAATCTAATCCTAATCCACCAATCCATAGTCCTAATCCCCCATTAATACCTAATCCTTCATCTACTCCTACCTCGCCATCTAAGCCTTGACCTTGCAAATTTCTCACTCTAGAAGTTCTCCAAGGACTTATGACAAAGAATACATTCCCCACTGCACCACTTAAAGTCGTGGAACAATGCCACCTCAATCCATCATTCACAGTCACTAGTGATGAGACCCTTCTCCAACCCACATCTACCATTGATGCTACTACCCCTAATACCATTCAAAATAGTGAGACCATAAAATCCACTGAATCCTTTAAGCCCCAATCTCCTACTCTGAGATCCACAGAGCCCATCACAGATTATCAAATCCAATCACCATCTTTTATTCCTAGATCCACCCAATCCCTCAAGGACACTCCAATCCCATACATTCCTTCCACTCCTAGTATCACCGATATCCCTTCCCTTGAACTTCATGAATCCTCCATCCTTACATCTCCCCCACTTGCGGAGTCCATCCAACATGCCTCCATTATCATGCCTCCCACACAAGATGAGTCATGCCAATATCTTGATCCAAAGCATGACAACATACCCCCTTCTCCACATGAAGATCCTGGCATCCCATCCAGTCCACCGCAAGATCATAGTCCTTTATCTATTTCAGCCAATGATCCCCTTGTTACTCAAGATCCAATCACCCATCTCATGATCCCTTATCTCCATCTCCACCGCATAAGCCCTTATCACCCACTACCACAAATCCATATCCTCTCATGTCACATAATCCCTCTCTTGATCCCTTACCAATCACTCCTAATCAGGATGCTTCTACCCCATCACCTCCATCTCTTGATCCTCCATCGTCGCCTAGACCTACTACCCCCACAATCACTTTTATATCCCCTTGGTACTCTCATGTTCTTCCATGGTGGTCTCCTTACAGAAGAAAAACAAAGCATATATGAGCAAGGTATTTTAGAGCTCATCCAAGTCAAAGAAAAACTTTGTATGCAAGGTCTTGGACATATCTCTCAAGACTCACAATCCAAAAATGTTGGTACAACCTCTATACATCCTCAATGAGCCTCTTCTAAAAGAAATATAGGCTCTTCCCATCACTCCACCAAATCATTCGCTGTCATCCCCCCTCCTCCATCATATTGCCCCAAAACAACTATCCATATTCCTACTTCATCCACTCCATCCATTTTGGGTCCTTACATCCCTCCATCCTCTGTCTACTCTATCCATGTCTCCTCTAGGTCCTATGTCTATTTTGGACCCTTATATCCCAAAATCACCTCCTCCATCTCATCCTATCCATGTCTCCCATCATAAACATCCCACTCTGATGTCCCCTAATTAGGGTCAACAAAGGAACATACCTACACATTTTCCATCTACACATAATCCCCATAATCCTACCTCCATCGTTCCACATCATCCATCTCCTCGCACCCATCCCATTGCAACTAAAATTACTTTGGGTGTTAAAGAAAAAATGCATGAATCTCAACATCCACATGAATCAAAAGCTCATCATGTCCCCTCTAAAATACATGGTAAAGAAAAGAAAAATCAAATCCAAAATCCAAATCAAATCCATAGGTCGCAAAGGCCCACCAAAACAAAGATCAAAACCATGTGGATCCCAAAGAAAAAAGATGCAATACCTTCAAATGAAAAATTTGTAACCACATCCAAAGTTCCTAATCCAAAAATTAATCATACACCCCTTTCATCTCCTAAATCTTTTTTGGGTCCTCATTTCCCAAAATTCATTATCCCATCTCCTCCATTATCCCTACATTCTCCATCCATTAATCCTCCTATCCTCTCACATACACCACAACATGTACCAATGTTGGTCCTGAACTCGCTACCATATCACACACTTACCCCATTGTTCTATCCATACCCTTTCTAGCATCCCATCCATTTTCCTGCATATCTTCCCCATCAAATCCCTCTAATTCATCCTCTCGCATAATCCATTTATCCTAATAAGGTTGTACCAACATCAAATAGTTGCTTCAAACATGGGCTCTTAATACCTCATATGGAACTTGATGCTTATCCTTATCGTGTATCCACTTATCCGCATCCCTCTATCCTTGTCCATCTCCATCTGCATGCTATCCAAAAAGTCAAACAAGTCAAAAAAGTAAAAAATTGTCACAAAAAAAGCAAAAGTAAAGAGAAATAATTTGTCCAATGGTGAAAAATTGGCAAAAAAGCGTCTTCGATAAGTACCATGATAAAAACTTGGAAAATAGGTGTCATGCGTAGATCCCCATCCATCCTTTTCCACACTTAGGGGTAGCTTCCTGATATGCATTCCCTCCATCCACTACGCCTCTTGCTATGTGTCCCACTATGCATACATCTCCCTATTATACATCCTTTTCCTACATCCCACCTACCTTTTGCATCCTCCCATCATATCTCATCTATCTCCAATCCCTTCATCCTTCTTATGATCTTGATCACAATAGGGGCACCTATCTATGCATGCTTTAGACACCTCTTGGTATGAATTCCCTTCATCCATACACTATGGTATTCCTTATCTGCATCCATCTCCCTCCATCATCCACCCAACATATCCTCTTCCGATTCACTTGTCTTTCATCCCTCCTGCCTTATCACACATGACATATCTAGAGTGGGGGAATATATCTTCCTTTGTGACAAAAGTCCTTGGAGACATCACTCATCCATCCCCTCCATCTCCCCACCTTTATCTATCCATCTAACTAGCCAATAACCTTTCCCTCACCCAAATCATCATCCCTCTTCCTGTCCATCATAGCAATCCTTTCCATCTCCCCATCCTTATATTCTTATCCATCCAAGCAATCATTTCCATCTCCCCATCCTTATCTTCCCATCCATCATAGCATCCCTTTCATCCCCCATCCTTATCTTCCTATCCGTCGATCATAGCACCCCTATCCATCTCCCCATCCTTACTTCCCTATCCTTCTATTATAACATCCTTATCTTCCCATCCAAATAATCCCTTCAATCTCCCCATCCTTATCTTCCTATCCATCCCCTCATCTTTATCCTCATCCCATCTCATAATCCCTTGTCATTGGTATCTAGCTATAGGATCTTCCATCATGCAACCCAATGCCTTGATCAAATCATCATCGTCATCATCATCACTAGGATGTATCCTTCCCTATTCTTTGGTGTTTTTTTGGGATATATCCTTCCCTTATCAACAACCCTTTAATTGGGATGTATCCTTCCCTGTCCTCAATCATCTTTCCAATCTCCTGTCACTTCTCATCACTCATCTCTCCATCATGTCATTCTCCCAACTCATCTTTTGTTGATTTGGATAACTATCCCATCCCTGAGCTTCATGTAATTCCCATCATCAATCCTATCCAATCCAATAGTTCTATCTTGTCTCATCATATCGGTCCCATCTTTTTATCCACTTATCTTGGTCATTTCATCATCCTTTATCCATCCTCGAACTTTGGTCTTTTTTCAAACTACATTGCCCCTGCGCTTTCACGTAGGCAAGGTCAATCATTTGATCCGCCCTTGGGGCTCCTTTTGACTGTCCTATCTTGGTCATCCATTGAAGTCTCCATGGTCATTCGTCAACCTTTTATCGAACTACGAGGGCTCTGCACTTTCACGTAGGCAAGGCTATTCTTTGATCAACCCTCAATCCCCTAGGTCTTGAGGGTGTGTCAATCTCATGTCTTGTCTCTCATGTCATGTCATTAGGCTATGCCCTTATCTAGCTGGTTCTTCATAGATGAGATCCACTTGTATCGACAGATCTAATCAGCTTTGAATATCATGTGTCATATCGATCTTTTAGTTAGTATCCATTAATCAAGTTCAACAGGATGTATCCTTCCTAACAAACCTCATCAACCCCATCCATCCTCTTGATCCTATGGCAAAGGACGTTTGAAATTGATTGTGATATTTTGATGCTTTTGGCTTTTGTTTATCGTTTGAGCTCTCTATCATCACTTTTCATGGTCGCCATGATCAATCATCTCATGGTGTACTTTGATAGGTAAACATAGGGGCATATCTTGATCTTTTTATTTATGTTTTTGTCTTCTTGGTTGTCCCACGTAGTACCCACCAAGATCCCCAAGGTCTTGTGTTACATTGGGGTATCCTTTTGTGCTTGTGGTTATTCTCATGCCTGGCTCAACCAAGGTCCTTAAAAACTTTGGGGTATTGAGATAGCCTTCTTGTTTGTTGTGTTTATATTATGAATTAGACACTAATCAACCTTAGTTCTTCATACCTTAGTCTGTTGTGTCTTATGCTATAGCGAAAATCAGTGCTTCAAAGATGGAAAATTGCATTAGGATTGTATTTCATCCTCTATCCAAATCCCCCCTCATCCATTCATATTTCATCAATCTCCCTCCCCTATCCATCCAATCTCTTCTATCATCTTAGAATAATACAGATTGGTTATTCTAAGCATCCTGTCCCCCATCATTTTTATTCCTTTCATCCATCTCATCATCTCAATCCAATCCTCATCCATCCAATTTAGCACAAATCATCTAATCACTTCCTTAGTCTTGTCCTCAGCCTTGTTACAAGCCTCAATCCAATCATCCTTATCATTAGAATGTATCCTTCCCTATCCTTTGGTGTTGTTTCGGGGTGTATCCTTCCCTCATCAACCACACTTTCATCATCATCATTGTCCATATCCTTTCCTATCCTTTTGTGTTGCCTTGGGATATACCATTTCCTCATCGACAACACTTCATCCATCATCCGCTCATTTTGGCTTGTAGCTTCACTAGGGCAACATCATATTTGTTTTTTAATCCATTTGTACTTCCCGATTGCTTATCATTCTTTCTTATCCATCACTTTGCATCATCTACCCTTGCATCATCTCATCCATTTCAAGAGCACACCTATGTTCTCTTGAACCTGCATGTCCACTCGAGGGGGCATCCTCAATCCCTAACCTCCATCTTCACCCCCATCATCTTTCTTCCTAGTCACTCTATTGATGACTAGGGCATCTTTCCCAATCTAACCATCTTCTTATAGGTCCTATGTTTTAATATTCTTTAAAATGATGCTACTTCATAACACCATCTCAAAGAGAGGAAAAATGCAAACATCCAAATTTGAACCCTTTCATTTGTCCAAATTTATCTCTTTTCGTCTAAATATCCTCTTATTTGTATTAATTAAGTAATATCGCTATTATTTAATTAATACTCTTATTTCTTCTAAATCCTTGAGGTATTTAATTAATAATTAAATACCTTACCCTTTACTTTCATTTTCACCAAACGACTTAAATAAATATAACATTTATTTAATTCCTCAAATGTCACATCCTCCATTTTCATCTAATCCTAATCAACCTCCTAATCTCATCATTAGGGATGTGCACATGTTTAATCCTTGATTAGGACATGTCACATCCTCCAAATTTTGAAAGTTGGCTTTTAAGCTTCGTTAGTCACTCATCATCTTCTAATCACTTATAAGTTAAGTCTAATTAGTACCTTGGTCAACACTCCCCATCTCCCAAAGAATTTTTAATTCTTTTTTATTCACCCTAGGTTCCTCTCTTCCCCATGTGAATTTTTAACTCACATTTTATTCCTCCAAGAAATATTCTCTTCCCCATGCAAATTCTAGAACCCTTTGACTTGTCACATCACCCACATGTGTCAAAATCCCACATTTTTGGGAACCTTGTCTTATCCACTAGATTCTTTCAATCATTGTGAATTTAAAATTCACTTTTATTCCTCCAAGGAATCTTCTTTTCCCTATGTGATCATTGAGAGGTCATATTAAGATACTTGCAAGTACCTCCATCACATGTCTTTCTTCCACCTCACACATTATTACATCCTAGGCCACTTCACCCTCCACATGTCAAGATGTGAGGGCTTGTGAGTCCTCAACTCACCATAGCCCTTCATCCTAGCTTTGGTGGCTTAATCTCAATTTTTTAATTCTCTAGAGAATTCAAATTCTTCTATAAATACCTCCCTCTTCTAATGCATTTTACAACACTTAGTCATTTGCACCCTTATGCTACCAATTTGATTACTCAACTTGCAAGAATTTCCCCTCATCTAACCAAGTCATTTAACCATTAGCATTTACATTTATCACATTATTCATCTTGCATACACCATTTTCATATCCATCAAAGGAGCATACAAGCATTCAAACATCAAGGGCCAAGCAAGGGATTCAACAACACAAAGGTATAATCATTTGCAATCTTTATTTTGTTATCTTTCTTTGTGTTATCATTTCTTAGGCTAGTCTTTGAAATGTTTCTTGTGTTTTTCTTTATTGTATAATAATTATTTTGCACACTTAGGATAGAATAAAACACTAGGCTCACACCTCTATTTAAAGTTTAATGGGTGAAAAACTTATTGTTTAATTTCATTATTAAGCAAGTTTTGAAATATTGTTTCAAAGATGAAGTTTTAGTCTAAGTGGTTAAGGTAAGTGCATAACATAGTTGCTAAAAGGAAATAATTTGAATTTAGAGGTTGCAAGTTATAAATCCATAAAGTTAATCTTTTAATCATGTTATCTTTCTTGTGCATGTCCTCTATGAATATAAGATTTTACATAAGCATATGATTTTAAAATATTGCATTGTAATATGAGTTATAGGAATTAATGCATTTGGATGGTGTTTCTTTGAGTTTGAGCTAGCATGGCTGTTTGATAGGTTTCTGAAGCAACAAGATAAAGTTGAGTCTAATAATGGAATTTTTGGAGATTCTCATGTTACATTTGGTTGCTAAAGCTTAAGGGGGGTCAAAATGGAGGTTGGAGGATCCTAAGGAGGATGGAGGAATATTTTTATCTCTAGTTGGCTCTTCAATTGAAGATTAGGCGCATTGCTTGAGAGATATTTTGTTAGGAATAGTTGTATTTCCTTTGCATTTGACATTTCTTTTGTCATGCCCACTTTTTGATGCTTAAAGAACATAATACAATCTAAGTAATTTACATTAACTTTACAATTTTGCAAATATATTTTTTAAAAACAACAATAACTTAATACACTACTTAAGGAAATAGTCAATGATGTCATTTAGTTAGGAGAAAAGATGACAATGGGTCAATATCTTTTAACAATAATGTTTACTTTTTTTAGATTAACATGACATACCTTTTACCTACTCAATATCTCTTGCATTCCATCACGTCACAATTCCCTCGATCCCAATACATGTACCTACAAGTATTTACGTGACTATATGCACAACCTCAGGATCAATGGATTAGATACATGGTTTTAGAGATCATCCATATCATTAATATATAACTAGATCATAAATCAGATATTAGTTACAACCAAGTTTGTAAGGAAAGATAAAGTACACATATCACTAGGAGAGAATGGTAAATCCAAAAATAAACCATAGGAAAACAAAACCCAAGTACCAGACCTATGCCTTGGGAGCTCATCAATTGATGGCCTTTCCTACATATGCACAACACAGAGGCTTCGTAGTTCAACAACTTGAGTTTTCTCCAACTCATTTGACTCACCCACACAGGATATATCCACTAGG
>VDFB02390001.1:11107-42840 GCA_007258455.2 Sequoia sempervirens
AGGGTCTATTACCCCAGACAGTTTCATAGTTGGCTACCACCCACTTAGGTGAAGTCGGGGATCAAAGCCCTGGTTAAGGATATATTAGTGAAATATGAAACATTTAAATAAATACTCATGCTTGCACAAACAATACCACAAGCCACAACAAGATGCTTAACACAATTAAGGTGACTCTAATAGGTATTCACAAGATAGGACAATTTACTTATAGTATCTCCTTGTTGTCAGATAGCTCATGATAATACATGTACTTATATTTATTGCTTCAACTATAAGAGAATATAATGGTTTCATATCATACTTTGGTTAACAATCAGACCATTAATACAAGTAAACTACCAATAGATATCAAATCCTTGTTGATAATCAAATAATACTCAAGTAAACTAATGCCTAAAACTTAACCATTCAATGATATTAAATTATTTATTACTAATTTGATTATTAATGTATGAAGATATTTCAAGGGTCATTCAAAGTTAGAATCAACAATATGATAATGGTATTTGAATTATGAGATATGAAAAATTCACTCTGAACAATTCACCGATTGAAAACTCACTGCCAACAATTCACCGTGGGAAAAATAACCACCTAGTAAAATTCATCACCAGCAATTCACACGAGAAGAAAATTAAACGCATTAATATTTTTTAATATATATTTATGATAATAAAATATTTTTGCAGTTAAATTTTCCACTGTAGTGAATACTTAGATTTGTCATGGTGGTGAATTTTCCCATGGTGAATTGTGGGTGATCGGTGAATTTTACTTGGCAGTTAATTTTCCACCGCAGTGAATTGCAGGCGGTGAATTTTACTTGGCGGTGAATTTGTCATCATGGTGAATTTTCCCATGGTGAATTGTGGGTGGTGAATTTTTTGTTGATGAATTGTTGGGAGTGAATTTTCCCACGGTGAATTGAGGGTGGTGAATTTTTCGTTGATAAATTGTTGGGAGTGAATTTTCCCATGATGAATTGTGGGTGGCAAATTTTTCGTTGATGAATTGTTGGTAGTGAATTTTTCTAGAGCCTTGAATCATAATATCTATTTTATCTTATTAGTATTGACGTAATCAATAATGATAAGGTTTTGATAATAACTCAAAGATAAGATTTTATCATATGTTGTATAGAGAACCATTGTTCCTAATTTATCATTAAATTCTTTTTTAAATACTAAAAAAATAAATAAAGAATATAACCTTTTATGTATAACTATTGATAAAAAAACCTCTACTTTCAATTAAAATAACTAACATAAAATTGATCATATTGAGTTACTCAACCCTAAGAATTAATAATTCTAACATTTACTTAATTATTACAGTTCTATCTAAATATGATATTATTCTTGTATCTCTAAAACTTTGTACAACTAGGTTTAGATTTAATTAAGACGAATCACAAAATATAACATCCAAGATAATGGATAACAATTTGATAACTATGCACTATTAAAAATACTTAATCAATAATAACATTGTAAGGGCTTATAATAGACAACTAAGGCATGAATCATTAATATCTATTATATTTAATGATGACAATAGAAAGACAATCAACCATATAACAATAATTTATTATACATAACTTTAAATTATGTTAAAAAGAATTGATCCAATTGATAACGACAAAATAAGTATGTAGAATGATCTAGCCATGAAATTTAATGAATAAAACTAATATGTGGATTATAAATATCTATTGAGCCATAATACTAATAAAAATCCAATTATAACATGCAATATGCAATAATATGTATATTCCAATATGAATTTGTCATTTAAACCAATATTGTTAGCAATACTCAAGAACCAATCCTCGTTAAATATATTAGTAATATTTAATTCATATAATAAAAAATATTAATATTATCCAATTTGTCTGAATTTAAATATTAATACTCTCTACATAGAAGTAGCATTATATCTCATCACCCACCCTCGAACATGCAAACCATTAATATTAGTTAATTATTTTTTTTACAACAAGGGTGTCTCCACGCCCAATCCAGCGGTCCAACAAATCGTATCTTGGGTACTTGGGGTGAGTTGGGGCAAGACTAGTCCCTTGCGGGTGAAATCTGCTGCCCGCAAGAAGTCCCACCTCTTAAACCTGGAACAAAGTCAAACCCGAGACCAATGGGGAGCAAACCCACTACCCAAGCCAATTCTACTACTCGTGTGGGTTTAAAATTTATCTAACCTCAAGGAGGTTAGGGGAAAAGTCCATTCCTATACCTTAGATCAGGAGACAAAAAATAACTGACCCTTACCTTTGCCCACTACGAAGTGGAGTCAAACCTATAACTTCGTGGAATGCAATCCCCAAACCCCAGTCAACTCTAATTCAATTTTTAACATGAATATTATCATTATAATAGGATTATTGAATATCATATTTATTCACATTTTTACACCATCATACTAGCTCCTATACTATAAATACTGATGCATGGCGGCATAGACAAGGCACGTGAACTATTTTAAAATTGCTCTTAAGAAATGAGTTTTCATGGAATGCAACGATTGCGAGAAATAAATGAGTGAAATTTTGATAGGCTAGCAACACATAGGGGCAAGAAAAGGCTTGCAAACTGTTTCACATAATACCTCTAAGAAATGGTATCTCGCGGATTTCATGATAGTTGGATATGCCCAAATTGAATTTGCTAAAAGGGTTATGAAACTTTTGAGCAAATGTGATTGACAAGTGTAGAGCCAAACTCCATTATGATTGAAAGTATCCTCATTTCCTGGGGCAAAATGGAAGCTTTGGAATGACGTATGGACATCTATCAGAAGATAAAAGAAGGTCAAATGTTATAGGCCATTATTAATAGAAGAATATTAAACATTCTATGAATAGAGTTTCCTGTTCCTTGCCCACTATTACTTAGAGGGGAAATTTAAGACAATTTTTGAATAAATTGTCTTAACTTGAGACAAAAAAAAATTTGTGTATTGTCTCAACTAATGTCTTGAAGTATTGTCTCAAAAATTGTCTCTATAAAGACAATATGAAATAGAAGTATTTTTGTCTCTTTAGAGACAATTTCACTTTTGTCTCTTTAGAAACAATAGTTGGGATTAAACACATATTGTCTCTACAAATTGTCTCTCTAGAGACAATAAGTAAAAATGTATTGAAAAAATAAACAATTTATTTTAAATATTTTTTTAGTGTGGCTTTCAACATTCAATGTTTTCAAATTCTCATTGTCCTCCTATTGGTTGGAGTTTTATTTTTATTTTTCCAAATGCGATTGAAAATTATGATAGAAATTATCAATGATTTTGAAGCTAGGAGCAATGAACAGTTGTTGAATACGCAAAGCATAATGTTCATAAAAAAACAAAGAAAATAATGCATCATAATCCAAATTCATAAAGTTAATGCCAATAATTATTTTTTTATTTATAGTTTATAAAATTGTTCATACAATCATGAGCAACATGTACATCATACCATGGTGTGAGAAAATGATTCATTTCTAGGAAAGAGAAAATGTTTATATTTTCCTAAAACCCGGTGGAATATACTTAATTACTGGCATAACTCTTTCAAGCATGGTAAGGTAGCTTGACAAAGAGTTGACTCAATTGTCTGGAATAGACAATTTTGCTTCAGAGTGGGAACTTTCTTCTTGTGTGCTTGTGTCTAGTCCTCTCAAAGGCTGATAACCTTTCATTGTAACAATCCACTAAATCATGTACTTTGTTATTGATGAATGACAGGATTTCGAAATCGTCTTTGAGCATAGCACAGCCTTTCAAGATTTTGATACAATTTTGGAGAGAGTTGAATTCTTCCTTTAAGATAATCAATAGGGTGAAAGAAAAATTTTCCTACAGGAAAACAATATTAGATTTAACAAGCAAATCCACAAGTGATCCTAAGAAACTTTTACAAATATTCTCTTTCATATTAACTTACTGCTCAAGTTGAGCTGCAAACTGTGCAACCTTAGGTTGGCACTGGTTATCTGTACTAGTAACTTCTCCACCTCAATAGATCTTTGCAACTCGCTCAAACTATTCCAAAGCCAGTTCAAAATTTTCTTCAGCTTCATATATTTCACCAAATTCCTGTAGAAAACAATATTTTGAATTTCAATAAAAATCCCTATCTAAAACAAACAGCTAAATTTACTCAACCTGATCATCATAAAGATATTCACAAAATAACCATACAACTTTTGCAATGAATTCCTTGTACATTACACCCAACCAAGAAATTTGTAGTCTTAACAACATATCAAAACATATTATCATGAGAATAAGAATCCTTACACTAGTTCAAAGTCAAACTTTGACCACCTCAAAAGATTAGGTCATCCCACACCCAATTCAAACATTGAATTACCTTGCAGTGTTTTCCAACCATCAACAATATTCTTATCTCCAAGAAGAGATTAATAGCCAAACCTAAGCACCTAGCAGCCTCTGCACAACATTAATTAGTAAATCAAGACCACTTCCTATCCAACAATAATAAATGACACCCAGCCTTCTCCCATTCTAATATAACGTGAAGAGAAATTACCACACAACAAGAGAGAAATTTAGACTTATATCATGAGAAAACAACACAAAGGAGACAAAGACACTAGATTGTAGACTAAAGGAAAATATGAAATATAATTCTTCCCTCTACAATCCATTCAGCCTAATATGAGAGATTATACACAACATGTTTTTTATGGAAATGAATAGTAGTTTTCTCAATTAATGAATTTGACAATCAAGAACCTTCAATTAGAAGTAAAATAACACCAGTTTCTCACATATAAGCTACACAATGATGAGTAAAAACTCTAATGTTATATTAGAGTCTAGGAACTTGGTCTATTATGGACAAAAGTTACATATTACATTTTTATTTGCAATCAAGGAAGAAAGCTCAAAAAAATGCAAATAAATAAGTCTTCTTGCCACTTCAAAATTCATACATCTCAACATCATTCTAAGGAAGATAAGGCGCTCGATGAAACATCACCATCCATACATTTTGCTGCCTTTGATTAATCAACCTTGTTTCCCACAAATCCAAATCCAGTAATTCAAGCTCAAGATTTATGATAGAAGTCATACCTATGATTTTTAAGCTAAAAGTTATGAGAAAATAAACCACAATTTAACTATAAAAAAGATGTTTATTGAAATAATACCAAAATGTAATATTTACAAATATCAAAATGTAATATTTATAAATCATACCTTAAATTTATAAAAGAAGTCTAATTCCAACTTACAACATGTTTATAGATCCACAAGAAAATACCAATAACCTGTTTCATGACAAGTGTGACAATGTGCTGCAACATTTCTACTTGCAGGTGCATAAGCATAAGTGTAGATACCTCTTAAGATACAGAAAATAAAAGAATAC
Source organism: Sequoia sempervirens (assembly GCA_007258455.2). Classification (NCBI taxonomy): domain Eukaryota; kingdom Viridiplantae; phylum Streptophyta; class Pinopsida; order Cupressales; family Cupressaceae; genus Sequoia; species Sequoia sempervirens. Next base: position 16,509 of record VDFB02390001.1, read on the forward strand.
CTAGAATTATTCATCACATAGCATGATAGACCCATAGTCATAAGCTATTTGGCATGTCATAGAAGAGAAAATCATTACAGTTTGCCAGTGGACTTACATCCACAACTTGCAAACTTTCCACGGTCAACCCCAAATACAGATTTTATCTCAAATTTGTCTTTTCTAGACTTCATCCCCGTGCAACATGATAACAAGTAGGTCAAGCACTGACCATGGAATTGATTCTTTGAAGGAGGTCTGTTGATGGCTCTATTTTAATGCCTTCATCAGGAAGGCTAGCTAATTTGATGACCATCTTATGCATTAAGTGCTTTAGTCCATACCCATTGTTAACAATGCAAGAGCAGATTCTCATCTTTAGTTTCATGCAAGAGAAAAAGAAGGTATCCTCTAACAAATTGTGTATTGCTTAGCTACTTTTCTCATTTCTTGACTTCTTTGTGTTAACATCTCTACAAAAAGAAAGAGAAAGAAATGAAAATTAATGTCCACAAATGACCCAAAATGAATCAACAAGACTAGAATATACAACAGGTATAGTAGCAAAGGACTAAGGCCAAAAAAGAGGCCCTAGACAAAAAGCAAACATAAACATCATCTACTCTAAAAACAACAAACCCCCATGCAAGGACAGTAATATAAGAGGAGAGGAAGGACCCCATAAGATGATAACAGAAAACCATCTAATGAGCAACCAAAATCCTCAAGTGTCCATGCTCTGAGATGAATTGGAGGAGCCAAGAAAAATGCCATCATACACAGTGCAAGTACCAATGCAAAGTCTGAGAATGCTTTCCAGACATATAGACAGTTGCAACTGATCTAATAGGCCAATCAATGATCCATTGAATCAAGGAAAGAGACTGACAACTTAACCAAGAAGATACAACTAGATTGCCAATTGGCTAGGTCATGTAGCAATGATTATCAAGGCAACTGGCTTGGTAGATGATAAGAACAACTTCATGATTACTCAAATGATTTTTAGGGGGTGAACACATAAATATGTGACTATATCCTACTTTTCTCTTCTCTTGATCAATCACACATGCTAAGCCTAAAAACCATTACAATATGATCAACAACATCATATTGTGTCTCAACAGTTAATCGTACGGATTAAATCAGTTAAACATACAATGATGGTGAACTTCATAAAATTAAGGGTACCATGCTTTCATTATCCACCAGTTTCTAGATAGTAGATAGTTGACCTCATGGGTCCTTAAGACACTACAAGAATCCTGAGACAGAAACACCCTCTTGCAACTTAGAAAAAAATTGTAGGTTTCAATTACAAGGCCCAACTAGCCTTTGAAGTCTAGTACTTGGTTTTTAGATTCTCCCAAAGTGTGGTTGTGTCAGTGGCATTTTGAACTTCTTTAATCAATGCATCTATGTCAGACAACTTCAAAAGCATTAAAGCTTCCTTATGTCTTCTGCCATAGTCCTCTAGATCATGATTTGAGCTTCCCTCCTTCGACATGATTTGATCAAGATCATGATACCATTGGTATCTTATGAATCCACAGGTTGTAATACTTTCTGGTCAGCTTTTAAGAGTTGGGCAAAAGAAATGTCTAGATTCCTACCATTCTATCTCACAATGCTAGAGTACTGGATTATGAAACTTTACATATTAACTTGGATTGACATTGGACACGCCTTGACAAGTTTTCATCTACCAACTCCTTCCTGGTCAAAAGATATTGAATTAGTTTACCTGCAACCAAATATAAGCAAGTATTTTTAAATTTTAGATGTTGTCAAGGCTAATTTTTATAAACTTTAAATAAAATGGTTTAACCCTGACCCTAAATATTTAAAGTTTAAAACTCTATAACCTTTAAAACAAATACTTAAACCCTTAATGGCTTGTTGAGAGTGATGACTAATGGTAAGGGAAAAGGTGTTACTTGCCACTAGTGTAGAAATTAATGGTGTGGGTTGGGTTGATGAGTTTCAAGTGCTTTGTGCCTCCCTCACGCTGCCAACAAAACAATATAGAAACTACTGACTAGGTTTGTCACAAGCACAACACACTTGATTATTACAGTTACACAACTAATACATCCAACAACTTTCCTTATGCCATGCCGACTCCTTGTGCAGTGATGGTCAATGCCAGTCAACAAAGGTAATGCTTCTGCAGTCTGCTGCAACTGTGAAAACACTGGTATTATGGTACCTATTGCAGCCATGGTGCACACACTGCAACAAAGTCCCCTAGTTTGCACCCTTCCTAATCAGGCTAATTGTATGACTCACAACAAACAACTTCACCCCGCCATGATTACAGTTAGGGAATGTCCTATTTAATGCACTCTCACTTGCACAACGAAAAATCCTTTTGATCAAAACTTGCTCAGTCTAATCTGATTTGATTGGCACATATTTCATCTATCTTCTTTTTCCTTTGCTTTCTAGCAATGGTGCTGCTTGTGTAGAAGACTGTGGTGGAGACTTCCAACTATTGGTGTTAAGTTTCAGTCTATGAAATGCAAAAAGTGCCTCAAAAACCTACACCAACTTTTCTAGTGTGTAGCTATCTATAGCCTTTCTACGTGCATACTGACCTCAGAGCTCTGGCTATAACAACAGTTGGAGCAACCTTTGGTTTGACCCCACCATAGAAATTTCATACTGAGTCCCTGCTATTGAATTTGTATCATACAATTGAATGACTCTGATATCATATTAGAGCAATAGACTTACAGCAAAATCAAAGCCACAAATAAGCATACAAATTCATTGTAATTGTCTTCATCAAATAGGCTTACAAAGGGAAGCCAAGTTAGCTACCTAGGAAACAACTTACACAAGCAAACAAAATTATTAGGTGCTCGTTGAAACCACTAACCCCATCTATAATATATTTAACACAAATATATCTAATAGGTACTGCCTTGACCTATGATAACTCTAATATAAAAATATATTATTCATCTCTCTTTGTCCTAACCAAGGGACTGTAGAGGTGCAACTTTTCACTGCACAAATTTTCATCCATGCACACACACACACACATATGTATATGTATATTTACTCACTACCCAACAACTCATAATTATCGTTATTTATCTAGTTTCAATGTTAACATGCTTGTATGAATGTGCATGCAGTTGCACTTAGTTCATTATCGTTTCAGATCATCCTCTTAGTTTTGATGGTGCTATTAGAGTGTTGCTTGATAATTGGGAAAATGGTTTGTTGTATAGAAAAGAAAAAAAAAGGAGAAAGGAAGGAAAATAATAATTTTATTCAACAACATCAAGTTTCCACAGTCCATGATAATTAAGCTCAAGTTTTTGGATTTAAACTGTGTGAGTTTTTTAAATCAACGTTTCAAATCACACTCCATGATCCATCATCAGAATGATTTGCATGTAACAAGAAAGAAGAATGAAAGAATGAGTAAAATAAATTAAAGCATCTTACCTCTTAATCATAAAAACTAAGAACCAAGAAACTAATGAGAAGAGCTAAAGAAAAACAAAAACAAAAAGAGAACAATGAAATCAAAGAGCCAAAGTTAAAGAATAATTAAAAATATAAAAGCAATACTATATATGTGTGTGTGTGTGTGTTAAAATTAAAAAGTAAAAAATTATTAAAACAAATTAAAATCAAATCAAAGCTCTCTATGTACAAAAGTCCAATACCACATCCATGAGTACACATAATTAATTTAAATACTTAATATAGAATAAAGGAAGCTTTAATAAGGCACAGTCTCTTTCTCACAAACTTTAGTAAATACTTTAACTTAAGAGGCAATATGAAAACATGCCCCCACAAGCAACAAAATGCAAAAATAGAGAATCTTACCATGAATTTAGAACTTCCTTATCACACTTTGGCTTGTAGGGTGTCAATGGCATAGGATGTCTGAAAACAAAGCAGAAAAAAATATTATAATAAATTAAAGAAGCGCAACTCAAAATAGTGTATTTTTTTATAAAAAAAATGAGAGCAAATAATAACATAGTTAATGAAAAGGGTATGTATTAGTAGAAATGAGAAAAGATTCAATGGTTGATTGGAAAGTAACATAAAAGAGATGCTTAATTTAGTCATTTTATCCACTAGAGTTAAAGAGCTTCAAATGCATGTAATCTCTTCCAATGGCTAATAATATCTCTCAATAGAAGATGACATGGGAATTGAATATCCTCCTAAATTTGCATGTTTTCCCTTGTTTGATATTAATAAATTGCTTATAACAGCAAGTTATATAGATATTATTTATTTTCATTGAAAAAACAGACTATAACCTGAGAGTTCAAAGTCAATTACTCAATCACAAATGCATGCTTCTTTTAAGAATGTACATAATCACAACTATACTACCACCCACAAGTATTTCAACGAACCTTGCTTATTCTCTCATATAAAGATTTATATCACACTTTGCAAATCTTGTATGACTTGGTGCAAATGCTGGTGCAAGCGTTTCAAATGTCACTCAAACTTTCTAGGTAATGTTTATCGGTTATTCTATAAAATAAGTGTCATGTCTTGATACTTATTTGCTAGTAGTGAAATCAAGGGCTGATATTACTGAAAATATGAATACACAAGTACTTTATGTACTCTAATGAAGCCATTCAACATGCATGCACTACGAAATACAATCATAAAAAAATGTTTTTCTACAGCACTGATTCAATTGAAAGGTAAAGATATCAGCTGATATTGACAACAAAAAAATTAACAAATCTTTAAAATACTATAAATTGCCAAATCTTTTTTTAATTATTGGTTTACAAACTTATTCCATTGCAGGGCAAGGGAAAATTGGATCCCAAACAAAAGGGCCTCTCCAACATTATTCACCAAATTAAGTGGGACAACATGAAGGGGTACGAATCGAACTGCTCCTACAATTTATGTTTTTTCTATAAGGTCATGCATTCATGAGACACAAATTGAAAATCCTGAGCCATAAAATAGTATCATGAACACCTAGAACAAAATCTGATGCTATTGTATATATGTTTTGTTGAAAATAATTAATATCCATTGCTGCAATATGAAGTCTTAGTTGAGTGGCTTCTTAATTCTCCATATCTGCCCAAAGTTATAGTTCTAATGTTCCCTCCTAAAGTTCTTCATAGTCCATAATGCATGCTTTGAAAAAATATTAACATTATCTACCTTAGCTCCCAAATGATTCCAAGAATCAAAGGATCACACATATTGACTTATTTTAAGTGATAGTTCACCAAAGAGTAAGTCATTATGTAGTCAGCAGATTTTATGGAAGCCATCAAAGTTAGCCTTATAATCATAATAATAATGTGCTTCAAGTAATATGAATCAAGTGGAGTGATGTAACAATCACTTGTATCATAGAATGGTTAAATGGAAAATGTCAAAGAACACTAACACTTGCAAGATACGAGGCTCAAATCTCCCTCCTCTTGGGCCCATCCCATGTGGCATTGAAATGGATATCTTGTATTTGGCAACTGAAGTTTGTCCATCAACTTTATGACATGAGGTTATTCTAGTTTCCATTCTCAAGGATAAGAACCATCAATCTGTCCTCAACATGACAGTTATGAACAAATAGTTACCTCCTTATAGTAGACACAATGACCATGTATAAGGAAGACACGGGGATAGCAAATGTAGGAATTGGATAACTAAATCTCTAGATCTTCAAGATGTGATTGTTACTCAGATAAAAAGACATTTTCCTTCTTTTTTTGTAGAACATGAAGCCAATTATTTCTTTCATAATCTGAAAATTTATTCCTATTTCCATATGAAGAAATCAAACCTTGGTACTCTCAAGAATTCACAATTTTTGAGGGTGACTGAAAGAGTATCATAGGGGTTCCTCTTCCTAATTGAGAAAAACAAACTAGCAAATATGATTGTGCCCAAGGATCAACACTTCTAAACATTATAGATGATATCTTTGATAAATTTGAGAGACTAACGATCAAACACCATAGATGAATACACTTGAAATGCAAAAAATTACTCCCTTGCTCTCTACCCCTCCACTCTTCTTCTCATATATCCTCCAAAACATTTACCCATATGTTGAGGAGTTTGTTGTTGTAGCTAAATGCTCTACTCCTACCAGCCATTTTAATAGGCACTATAAAAATGAAAGCCATTTTACCTAGCTTAAGTAATTTAGAGACATAGAGAGCTAAAATCATAATGAGAGCATAAATTGGTAGATGGTTTCAACCTAAGTCAACCTCAGTTGGGAACATCTTGCTGTTTTGGCTGCAACATGAAAAGTGCACTAATGTGGCTGCATGAACAAGAAGTTTCCAACTGCAACCAATACCATCCTAGATAAGACATAAAAGTAGAGGCTCTGGATAATGTTTGATTGTGTTGATTTGATTTCATTTTCACAACAGAACACTTGTATTGTTTCAACATTTTTTTGTCTCTATTATCCACATTCTCATCATATCGGACAACAAAGTTCCTTGCATAACTCCACACAAGTTTCATTCATAGGTTTCAATGATAGAGCAACTTAGAAGTCTGTTCTATGTAACAAGTAAAGAGATAAAGTTGACCAATCAAGTTGAAAAGATTAAATTATTCAATCAAGGTGATATAGCCTGTTCTTGTTACTCAAATAAAAAGACATTTTCCTTCTTTTTTTGCAGAACATGAAGCCAATTATTTCTTTAATAATCTAAAAATTTATTCCTATTTCCATATGAAGAAATCAAACCCTGGTACTCTCAAGAATTCACAATTTTTGAGGGTGACTGAAAGAGTATCATAGGGGTTCCTCTTCCTGATTGAGAAAGAAAAACTAGCAAATATGATTGTGCCCAAGGATCAACACTTCTAAACATTATAGATGATATCTTTGATAAATTTGAGAGACTAACGATCAAACACCATAGACGAATACACTTGAAATGCAAAAAATTACTCCCTTGCTCTCTACCCCTCCACTCTTCTTCTCATATATCCTTCAAAACATTTACCCATATGTTGAGGAGTCTATTGTTGTAGCTAAATGCTCTACTCCTACCAGCCATTTTAATAGGAACTATAAAAATGAAAGCCATTTTACCTAGCTTAAGTAATTTAGAGACATAGAGAGCTAAAATCATAATGAGAGCAGAAATTGGTAGATGGTTTCAACCTAAGTCAACCTCAGTTGGGAACATCTTGCTGTTTTGGCTGCAACATGAAAAGTGCACTAATGTGGCTGCATAAACAAGAAGTTTCCAACTGCAACCAAAACCATCCTAGATAAGACATAAAAGTAGAGGCTCTTGATAATGTTTGATTGTGTTGATTTGATTTCATTTTCACAACAGAACACTTGTATTGTTTCAACATTTTTTTGTCTCTATCATCCACATTCTCATCATATCAGACAACAAAGTTCCTTTCATAACTCCACACAAGTTTCATTCATAGGTTTCAATGATAGAGCAACTTAGAAGTCTGTTCTATGTAACAAGTAAAGAGATAAAGTTGACCAATCAAGTTGAAAAGATTAAATTATTCAATCAAGGTGATATAGCCTGTTCTTGTTACTCAAATAAAAAGACATTTTCCTTCTTTTTTTGCAGATCATGAAGCCAATTATTTCTTTAATAATCTGAAAATTTATTCCTATTTCCATATGAAGAAATCAAACCCTAGTACTCTCAAGAATTCACAATTTTTGAGGGTGACTGAAAGAGTATCATAGGGGTTCCTCTTCCTGATTGAGAAAGAAAAACTAGCAAATATGATTGTGCCCAAGGATCAACACTTCTAAACATTATAGATGATATCTTTGATAAATTTGAGAGACTAACGATCAAACACCATAGATGGATACACTTGAAATCCAAAAAGTTACTCCCTTGCTCTCTACCCTTCCACTCTTCCTCTCATACATCCTCCAAAACATTCACCCATATGCTGAGAAGCTTGTTGTTGTAGCTAAATGCTCTACTCCTACCAACCATTTTAACAGGCACTACAAAAAAGAAAGCCATAAATTACCTAGCTTAAGTAATTTAGAGACATACAGAGATGAAATCATAATGAGACCAGAAATTGGTAGATGGTTTCAACCTAAGTCAACCTCAGTTAGGAACATCTTGTTGTTTTGGCTGCACAAACAAGATGTTTCCAACTGCAACCAAAACCATCCTAGATAAGACATAAAAGTAGAGGCTCTAGATAATGTTTGATTGTGTTCATTTGCTTTCATTTTCACAACTGAACACTTGTATTGTTTCAACATTTGTTGTCTCTATTATCCACATTCTCACCATATCAAACAACAAAGTTCCTTGCATAACTCCACACAAGTTTCATTCATAGGGGTCAATGATGGAGCAACTTAGAAGTAAAAGCCTGTTCTATGTAACAAGTAAAGAGATAAAGCTGACCAATCAAGTTGAAAAGATTAAATTCTTCAATCAAGGTGATATAGCCCTTAGGTTTATTAGCATCTCACTGTCTCGGGGTCTAAAATTTCACATTTGTGACTTGGCGACTTTTGAAAAAAAAAATTAAGAAGACTGCAAATTTTTTTGAGAAGATAGGTGCCATCAAAGAACACAAGTTGGAAAATGCAGTCATCAATTTGAATCATAATTACCATATCTGGCCAGATCTGGTTAAAGTCTGGCTGGATCAAGATTATTTAGACCAGCCAGATATGTATGATTGGTCTAGATCATTTGATTCCTATAAAAACTTGATGGAATTATTTTGAAAAATCTGGATTTCAGAATTTTTTTGATCTCCAACAAATCTGGTACCTATAATTTGAATCTTCAAGACTTTGACACAATCGAGAGATTCATCTCCCAATTCAATCTTGTATGGATTTAGCTGAAGATTATTGTAAAATTGTGAAAAATGATGACCAGCTAATCATGGCGATTCTTTATAAATTGGCAGACAATGTTTGATGTTTTCCTTGAGTGGCCAAAAGAGTACAAAAACTCTTACAAATATGTGCACACTATCTCTTCAAAATACCAAGAATTGAACACTTATAGTTGATCACCAAAAGAGTTTGAAATAGATCAAGACACATCCAAAGATGTGAATGGCTCCAAGGATAGTAAATCTAAAGGTAATCATACTGAGGAACCAAAGACATACATTCTGCAAGCACATAGATTCCATATACTAAAAGATGAAAAATGTGGCAGTTGCATTGAAGAATAAGAACCTCAAGTGGGACGAAGAACCTGATGCTTCCTCACAATCTTCTTCAAGAGATAAGAAATTAGTTGTCTTTGATACTCCAAGATCTCATTTAGCATTTGGAATCTCTGCTACCACTCAATTTTCTCCTACACAAGATTGGATTATTGACTCAGGGGCCACTCATGAACATAAGGCCAAGTTAGAAGAAAGTGAAGCATGGCTACTGAAAGTGTTTTACTATCATTGGAATAAATGTGGAAATGTTGCTAGGCAGCCTGATGATGTGCTTCTAAATTTGAAAAATCTTGCCTCACTTACTTCCACAAAGATAATGTATACCATTTGAGTGTAATTGTACTTGGTAGAATTGGAAAAGTAGTCTTATGAATGTTGGAGTGTAGTTGGGAAGGTTAGCAAGAAGTAGCTTTTCTTATAGTGGTTGGGCATGCTTTTGAAGATTTAAAATATCCATGAAGGCCTTAAGAAGGCTGTAAGCCTCTGTAAACCACTAGGATTTGGTGGCTTGAGGAGTTGATCTCCACTCTTCTGGAGTTTTTTCCTAAATTAGAATGCACGTTGAATAATTTTAACTTTTGTTTTGTGGAAGAAGGAATAAATAACATAATCTAGCAACTTACATATCAATAATTAGAAAGCGTGTTGAATGAGGTTAACCTCTATTTTGTGTAAGAAGGAACAAATAACATAATTGAGCAGTTTACAAACCAATAATGATAACAAGCAATATCTTGCTCTTCTTATTGAATGTAAAATAACATTGTTGCAGATGGACATCGTGCCATGCTTCCCTGATATTAGAGAATAACTTCTGCCTATCTAAAACGAGTATAGAAAATACAAGACTTAAAACTTTACAATTTCTATGTCTCATATGAGGAGACAACAAGAACTCTGTAATTGTTGTCATCAATTGAGATATGTAGCATCTTTCTCTTTTATTTGACCTAGTTGTCTACACTATGTGTTCTTCTTGGTGGCTTCTCCTTGGCCTCTTTGGCACATTTGAAATTCAAATAAAATATTTAGTCTTCTTCTTCAATAAGTGAAAAGTAATTAAAATATGTAAATAGAAATTGTCAAAAATTCAATCAACCTAACAAAATAATGATCCGATCTGCATGTTAAGAGTGAACCCATTTGCATTAACTTGCACCTCTTTCATACACACAATAAAGAATGAAAATGTGCAAGAGATGTATAGAATATTGTTGATCATATTATGCAGCTGGTCAATTTGGTTTAAAGAAAGGTGGAAGATGTCAACACATGACCATGAGGCTATCATTGGTATAATTTTCTCCTCAGAATGTTTCATGTGTGTGCTTGCTCTCTATTTTTTTTTATAATCTTCATTACATATGTGTTCGCTTAACAAATTTGAGATTGGAATGATTATGATTTGTGTTGATTAAGCAAGTAGTGGAATATCTGGACTATTTGTGGATCATGTTTAAAAAATATTTTATTATCCTTTAGATTTTGTCAAGTTAATTGATCCTTCTTACATTGCTTGAACTTGTGTAAGAGGCATGATGATCCCTGCCAACCCTGAACCATTCTTTGTAAATATGTTTCACTTTGTAATTGTTGTCAAGGAAAGACCTTTCTTCATAGCTTACATGCATTTAAAAGTTGTAAGGATCCCAGAATCTGATTCATTTCCTATTCAAACATTTTCAAGAAAAGTGATCAGAATAAGTGGAGTTGCTAATGATTGACCATTTCATAATTTGTCCAGTCCAAAAGCAAAGGGGGAATTTTTCATTGTAAAAATTAGTGGGGCTTAGAGGAGCTCCTCACATCCCCTACACATGTAAAACGTGCGGAGATCCCATGATTTTCAACCTCCCTATATCTATACTATATATAGGGTGCAGATATAGTTGCCCCTGCCTGCTATATATATATATAGCCTAGCCCAAAGTGTGTGGGATCCGAATCCGATATGGGCTACTCCACTCCCACTCCCACTCCCACTCCATACGGAGGGGTTATGACAACAAGTAGCCATTCAGCTAAGCCATGAGAGCGAGTCGGGGATCATTCAGCAGGTACAATATTGATAGAAAGATCGATCTGATAGTCATCCATCTATGGTCTATTCTATGCTGAAGCCTTTCCTACCCTAGATTGAAATTTCCAAAGCACTAATAGCGGGGATGTTATTGTTGCCCCCTCTCTCACTTGTTCAAAATGAAAGCACAATAAAAATGAAAACCATTTTAACAGGCATGATAAAAATGAAGGTCGAAAGCCATTTTAACAGGTTCGGTAAAAAATTTTAAAGGGCACAATAGTCAAAGAATCGCCACCAAATAATGTTTAGTGCCACAAAAACTAGTATACACACGCACCCATACATTGTTGGGAAAAGAGACAAGAAATAGGAGGAAAAAAAAAATGAAGGTGGGGCACACCTGATCTGTTGCTGCAGAAAGGCCCTTCAAGAAGTTTTATTGCTATCGCTTGCCCAATACCCTGGACCCATGACCTTGATTTTCTAAGAACCCCTTTTCATTTTTGATGAAAAGGCCCTTGTCATTTTTGAAAAACCCCCAAAATGTGGTGTTTCGTGAGTACCCGCTGTGTTGTGCTTTTGTTCCTCTGTTTGTGTTATGTGCCCTGTTCCTGTTCTTTGTTCTGAAAGGGGAATGAAATCAACGTATATTCAAAGCTGCAGATGACTCGATTGAAGGTAATGTAACGAGAAAAGAAAATTTGGAGGGAAAAGGAAAATTGGGAGGGAAATAAAAAATAGAGTTTAGAAAAAGGATTTTTTTTTTCTTCTTAATTTAAGATTAAATTAATAATTTAAGCCAAAATTAATATTTTGTCTTAAATTAATGTCTGGGGGCTTTATGTAATAGTGGCCGTACAACCATATGGCAATGAAGGAGCAATCAAATTGAAGTTTATAACCATACAATAGTTAGCTTAGATGCTACTATATGGTCCCAATTTTATACTTCCATTCAACAATACAATCTCCTTATGGTCTTTCTTTTGCCATACAATGTACACAACATCCATTCTAATTGTTATTTTATGCCTGACTACACAGGCCTTTGTTATACTTACATTTTTTCTTGCTATACAATTAGGCTTCTCTTGTATGACCAATCCAGCAAGGTGTATCCTCCATACAACTTGTTGAAAATATTCTCCATGGTATACCTTCCCATGCACTATAGTTATCACCTACAGCTCACTCTACTATATGACTTGGTCATTTCTATTTGTCTTTTGTAGTACAAATTGACAATTTATACCTTCCAACTGATGTATGGTCCGTCCAATATAATTTTAAAAGCTTAATTTTAATTTACAGGTGCTCCAAAGGTTCACTGCAATGGTATGCATATTTCCGCAAAATGTATAAAATAGGAAGACTTCTGTTTGCTTATGCAATTAAGCATTGAGTAGAAAACAACCATTCATGAAACCACAAAACTAACGCTTTCCTTAAGCAAATAAGGACAGATTTACTTAATGAAATAAAACACAACTAAAATGATCTAGCCATGTAACGGTTCCAGAACAATGAAACATATCACTGAGACGATTGCCAACACGCCTCCAGGTTTCACACAAATTTTCTCTTCAACGCTCCTCCTTCCAACGCATACGCTCCTCTCTCCACACTGGTTCCATAACAGTTCTCTCAAGTTCCCAAATATGGAATTATGCTATCCTTTTGGAAAGAATGCTGAGAGAAATGTTGTACCCAATCACTCAGAGACTTGGTTGTTAGTTGAGAATTATATCCAAGGAATTGTTCTTTCCTATGCACTCCTTTAGATGCACTCACGTGGTCTCTTTTTATCTTAATTTTTTTTCTTAAACTTGCCTATGTTACCAATACTCAAATTTTCATCTGCATTTTCAATCTCCTTCAAATGGAAAGAGTTCTTGCCACTATTTTTTGAACTATGATCCCCATTTGGACTTTTCACCAATTTCTTTCCATTCGTTTTTCTCTGTTCTCTGCTTTTACTTGCCGCTTGTGGTCCTTGTGGAGGGATTTCCTCTCTTCCCTAACAAAATCACATTTTTTCATTCTCCAATCCTTGAACAACAGTATCTTGTGAAAGTTCCACTGAACTATGCACAAATGAAGTTAATTTAATTTTAGAAACTTAATCTTGATTATAAATAGTCCATCATTAAATTGTTTTATTTTTTCTTTAAAGGAAAACAATTTTGGTAATTGCAAAGTCAATTGAAAATATCATTTAACACAGGATTAATGCTTTCATAACTGAAAAATATATTTACAACTAAATCAAATATGTTATTCTTAGAATTCCACTAAAAGACCTTTAACATATATATAAATATAAAAGCAAAGTTGGAATGCTCAACAATAGGTGGGGCCTCACATCTTTTTAGTTTGATATGTTTTTTCAAGTTTTGATTTATTTTTGTTGAAGTTTGATATGTTATATTTTCATCCATTGATTGATAGGGAGGAAAGTAAGTTTTCTTGATTAGTCAACATGTGATCTTATACTTATAATAGGTGTTGCCTATGTCAAAGAAGTAGAGGCAAAGTATAAATAGTTGATATGTGGTTATGTAGTTGTTCATTGATTAAAGATACACTTCAAAGAATCATCACGATGGTTGTTATTGTATTTGGGCATTTGACAACCAAGACAATGAGAAATTTTGGTAGTCAAGATAGTGGAGTAATTTAGTTTTGGATCTTTGACAACCAAGACAATGAAGTTTTGGTAGCCAAAAAAATGAAGGAACACTTTTAATGTTGCTTATATTCCATGTTGTACATCCTTGGAGAAATTTTAGCATGATTATTTAAAGTAGTGTCAAGAAGTGGCAATGCATCTTTAGGTTATGGGAGGTAGTGGCACAAGGCATTAGATGTATAGGACTAACAAGTGTTGTTCACAAATAAATGTGAAGGAAAGGGTTGGATGCTTTGGATCAATTTTTAGCCTCCCTTAAATTAAAGGAGGTTAAAGACAAAATTTCTATAGTCCATAAAGATAGTAATTTACAATTTTGAGATTAAATGTATGAACAATTTTTAAGAAGTATTTCTTAAATTTTTAATCTAAAATAAATTAATAAATAGTTATTGAATAACATCATACTAATTTAATTGTTTATGATTAGTAATTTATATTTTGAATAATTTTTCAAAATTGATGGATATTTAATAATTACCCTTATAATTTTAAAAAAATAGCTTTATAAACAAATATAAATTTAACCCAAATAATAATTTTTTAACTTTTTGAAGCTGTAGTTGATCTCTCCCTTTCTTGTTGATTTTCTACAATTTCTTGGTGAGATGAGAAAGAGGAAGCTGCTAGTGTAACATTACGATGGGGATATACATGGGACTTTCTACAGAAAAGTGGGTTGGATTTAATGAAACAATAGAACAATAGCCAAGAGTTGGTGGATGGTGTGGAGTGGAGAGAGAAATGCATGGCAATGAATGGCTTTCAACATTGGGCCGGTGAAGGGTGAAAGGAAGCCGGGTAAGCAGAAGCAACTTCCTACACTAATCTAAGTAGGAGAGATTTGCAAAAATTTCTAAACACCTTTAACTGTTACAGATTTAGATGCACATACATATCATAAAAAAATAAACAATGAATTCATAACGCAAAGATTTACATGGGGAAATCCCTTTTGGGAGAAAAACCCCACACTCCAAAACACAACTCAATCATATTATTTAGCAACAAATAAACAGTTACAATATAATTGTTGAGCTATGCTCTTGCAGGAGTCTTCACACTTCTTCACAATTTTGGAGTAATTTCGATAACATAACGATACTTCAATACAACAACATACAACTCCAAAATACAAGTGCTCAATATATAAGAGCTTACAATGCATAAATTGGACATTTATAAAACAACTGCCAAAGGCTGAATGTGCAACATGGAAAGCACCAAAAATACTACAGACACACAATGGTAAGTTTCCAATTGTCACCACACGACAAAATCTACACTTACCAAAATAACTACATATTGAAAACTCACATTCCATGTAAACTCAACACGGAAATAGAAAAAAAAAATTTATGCACAACTCCACTTGTACAATCAACTTTCTAACTTAACTCCTCATTTGAATAGAAACTACAAGTTGTATCTCACAAAGACAGTGAGAAAATCAACAACTTTTAATATTTAAAAAATTCAAATCTTCAGAAAAATCAAAGGTTGAGACAACTTCTTTTCTAGCATTCTCCCACTTGTCGAGCATCTTTGAAGAGCCAATAAATGTAACAAGATTTAACTGCTAGAGGTCGTGAGGCGCATAGACTCTGAACACCATCTAAACTTTTTTGTACTCACTAGCTTTGTCAATACATCTATAACATTTGTCAAGGTGTCAATCTTCTCCAACTTCACCTTTCCATCTTCCACCATATCACAAACAAAATGAAATTAAACATCAATGTGTTGTTCTAGCATGGAAAGTAGGATTCTTTGCCAAGCAAATGACACTCTGACTGTCACAATAGATAGTAATCTGCCCTACATCAAAACCAATATTAGAACACAAATGCTTAAGCCAAATGGATTCCTTGCAAGCATAAGTAGTTGCCATGTACTCTGCTTCTGTCATGGACAAAGTGACTATAGCCTATTGCTTACTCATCCAACTAATTGCACCACCATACATCGTGAACACATAGCCACTAATTGATCTTCTGACGTTAATGTCACCTGCCCAATCTGAATCCACATATCCACAAATACTCACTGAGTTTCAAGGTCTAGTAGGATAACCATGAAAAAATAAGGAATACTCAAAAGTACCTTGTAAATAACTAAACACTATCTTCACTGCATCCCAATGTATTCATCTAGGATTAGCCATAAAATGACTAAGGAATCCCACTGTTTGGGCAATGTCTGGCCTTGTATAGACCATAGCATACATAAGACTACCAAAAACATTTTCATATGGTACTCTAGTCATGCCCTCCATCTTAGTAGGAGATTTTGGACAATACTCCACAGAAAGCTTCGTCCCCTGCACTACAGGAACAACTAACTATCTACAAGTTGTCATGTTGAACCTCTCCAACACAATATTCACATACTTTCTCTAGCTTAACCAAATATTTCTATTAGATCTAGCTCTTCTGATCTCCATCCCCGGAATATACCTTGTTGCACCTAGATCTTTCATCTCAAACTGTGTTGACAACTGAGACTTCAAATCTAAAATCAAACTTTTACCGTTCCCCAAAAATAACATATCATCTACGTACAATACAATTATGAGAATGTGACCATTATCAAATTTGTAATAAACACAATGGTCAGATTTAGATCTCAAAATCCCCAATGACAACACATAGGTATCAAACTTATGGTACCACATTCTAGGAGACTACTTAAGACCATACAAAGACATTTTCAACTTGCAAACCATATTTTATTTACCTTTAACCACAAAATGCTCTGGTTGTGACATATAAATCTCTTCCTCCAAGTCACCATGAAGGAATGATGTCTTCACATCTATTTGTTCCACTTCTAGACCATACGCTGATGCAAGTGATAACAGGAACAAGATAGATGTCAGCTTCACAACAAGAGAGAAAATCTACCATAGTCAATTCCCTCCACCTAAGAATATCCCTTAGCAACCAACCTTGCCTTATGCTTCTAAAACTTTCCATCTAGACCATATTTTCTCTTGAACACCCATTTACTATTGGCAACACAAAGGCAAACAAATGAGAGGGGAGGTGAATCAATTGTCCCAAAAATTCAAACTTATTAAACTTATTAACCCTTATTCTTAGATCTAATTAATAACAATAAAAGCATAAATCATCAACACATCAGAAACACACATAACACTAAGATTTTTTTTATGTGGAAACCTTGTTAGGGTAAAAACCATGGTGGAGGTCAGTCCATCCACAAGATTATACTCTATTAAAAGTATAAAGAATAAAATGGGGAATGCACATGCATTTAGGCACACTGCCTAGAGTTCACTACTCAATTACAACAAGGCTTACTGCCCAAGGGAAGACACACTATCTTACAGAAAGATTTAGATTATATCCGTAGGGATTTGAACTGAAAAAATAGCATTTTCTAATGCCTGATCATAATTCTGGTTAAGCACATGAACACTTTTTCACTCTTCTTCACTCTTCTTCACACTTTGCTCTGTCTTCGAATGATTTAGAACATTATTCAAGCACGCACACATTTGACATACTTCAAATGGAATAAACAATCACTTATATATATTTCCAACAAGAAATTGCTTTGCCACAAGTCAGCTTCAACAAAATAATAAAATGATAACAAACTGTCAGCTCAAAACAATAACAATTATTAATGTGAATCAACCAAGGTCAGCCATAACATAGTGAAGACCCAAAATAACATCTCCAACATGAAAACACTCTAAAAAATTTTGGTTTGAGGATCCACAACATGCTACCATCACCTTGTCGGCCATGAACATGAAAAGCATGAACACGCAAGAGAAAATCACCAATCATGAGCACAACGATCAATGCAGACATGCAACACAGATAGAGAACAATCTAGAAACATCGACAAACATCATGAATCACCAAAGAAGCATCCACAACAATTGAACTTACTAGAATCGCATCATCTTCAAATAGGAACACAAACTAAAGTAACAGAAAATTTGTCAGAATACAAATCTTCATGCAAATCTTTGAAACTCAATGTGGATAAACTAGATATACTCAACAAGAAACCCTTTAGTCCACAACCTCTAATCATCAATGAACTGAACTCACCAATAGACCTAACTTCACTTGACCATCGACAATGTACAACTCATTTCATTACAATTTTCTCAATATCCTCGACATATACATCTTCTAATGACTTAATGCTAATAGTGTTGAAATCAATGACAACCACATATCAGCAATACAACCAAAACATCCAACAATCTCCCCCTTTAGCATTGATGGAAACACATGATGTGAAAAAAACCATCAACGCATCTGCACTTACTCCCCCTTAGGTTTTGATTCTTCTTTTCTCAACTTATCCACATGACTCTTCTCCTCGGATAATTCATATTTTTTCACATTGTTCTTCTCCCTCTTTGAAATCAATGGCAAAGATCTCTAAGCTCTTAACCACATATATGAACATCTGACTACTCCCCTTGAGTAACAACCACCACAACATCAATCCAGACCAATATATGACTATGAAATGCACAGACTGATGCAAAGAAATGCATCTTAGTTCTGATTAGGAGGGGTATTCACCCCCAACTTCCCTCTAAGGTACTCAAAATTATCCTCAAACAATGGCTTGGTAAAGATGTCTGCAATTTGTTCCTTAGTAGGCACATACTCCAATTTGACTTCCTTTTCACTCACCTTCTCTCTCAAAAAGTGAAACTTGATAGATATATGCTTGGTCTTTGAATGCAACACTGGATTCTTAGAAATGTTCATAGCACTTGAATTATCATAGAATATAGCAATGGGCTCATCATACACAATTCTGATATCCTTCAGCATCCGCTTCATCCATAATACTTTAGTACAATTGTTAGTAGCAACAATATATTTTGCCTTTGCAGTAGATAAAGAAATGGCATTCTACTTCTTACGTAACCAAGAAATCAACTTCTTTCCCAAGAAAAATGAGCCACCACTAGTACTTTTTTTGTCATTCACATCTCCTACCCAATCAACATCAGTAAAGGAACACAAAGTAAGATCATCATCTTTAGGATACCATAAACCAAAATCAACTTCTCCCTTCAAGTATCTAAAAATTCTCTTCACAGCAATCACATGAGATTCCTTAGGATCAACTTGAAATCTTGCAACAATACATACAACATTCATGATATCAAGCCTCCTTTGAGTCAAATAAAGCCATGCAACAATCATTGATTTGTATCTAGTCTAATTTACCTTCAGAGAGTCATCATCTTGTGTTGACTTGTATCTGGTCACCATAGGTGTACCAATTGGTTTTGAATCTTCCATACCAAACTTCAATAGTTCTTTCACATACTTGGACTGAGATATAAAGATCTCTTTATCTAACTAAGTAATTTGCAATCACCAAAAGAATTCATCTCTCCAATCATTGACGTATCAAATTCACTTTACATCTCATCAACAAACTTCATGCACAAACCATCATCTCCTCCAATAATGATATCATCAACAAAGACTTCCACAATCAAATCTTTATCAGCATCAATCTTGAACTACAAATTAATATCAACAGTACCTTTGTTAAATCCAAGCTTCAACAAGTACTTGTCCAATCTGGCATACCATTCTCTAGGGGCTTTCTTAATTCCATACAATGCTTTCTTCAACCGACAAACCATATCACCCTAATCAGTCAATTGAAATCCATTTGGTTGCTCAACATACACCTCTTCTTCCAATTCACCATTTAGAAATGTTCCTTGACATCCATATGGTAAACCTTGTAGTTTTTGTGAGTAGCATAAGCAAGAAACAATCTTACAACTTCAATTCTAGCAACAAGGACAAAAGTCTCTTCAAAGTCATTTCCTTCCATCTGAGAGTATCCTTTACACACCAATCTCGCTTTATTTCCAACCACTTCACCTTGCTCATTTAGTTTGTTTCTAAAGACCCATTTAGTTCCAACTGCATTCTTATCCTTAGGTCTGGGAACAAGAATCCATGTATCATTCTTCTCAATCTGCTACAATTCCTCTTTCATTGCTTCAACCCAATGTTCATCCTTGCATGCTTCATTCACACTGTTAGGCTTAGTCTTTGAAATCAAACAGTATTATTCTATAATTTTTCTCCTAATCTGGACACCTTTGTTCTTATCACCTATGATCTGATCTTCTAAATTTTTCAATCTTACATACCTCAGAGTCTTAGGACATTCTTGAACTTCAGGCTTTTGTGATCTCTCTTATGTACTTTCACTAGTTTCTCCTTCCTCTTTATTTTCTCGATCCATCGAAATGATTTGAACATGATTTGAAGTTTTAACTTTCTTTCCTTTGTTTGCACTATCATTCTGATCATCAGAATCACATCCACAGGTTCTAGATGGCATAGTTATGTCTTCATCAACCTTGATATTTGCACTTTCAACCGTTTCCCTCAATCTCTTATTGTAGCACTGGTAGGCCTTGCTCATAGTAGAATAACCCAAAAAGATTCCTTCATCACTCCTAGCATCAAACTTTCCTATATTTTCATCTCTTTTGATGTAACATCTACTCCCAAAGATTTTGAAGTATCTAACAGTAGGCTTATGACCATACCGTAGCTCATAAGGGGTCTTACCAATATCACCTTTGATTTGTACCTGGTTGAGTATGTAAACAACAATACTCACAGCTTCTCTCTAGTAGATATGAGGGACATTTCCTTCCACAATCATAGTTTTAGCAGCTTCTTCAATTATCCTATTCTTCCTTTCCACAACTCCATTTTGTTGAGGGGTCCACGATGCAGATAATTGTCTCCTTATCCCATGTTCTTTACAAAAATAATTAAACTCATCAGAAGTGAATTCACCACCTCTATCTAATCTCAAACATTTAATCTTCAGACCTATCTCTATCTCAACCATAGCTTTAAAGATCTTAAACTTCTCCAGAGCTTCAAATTCCCTCAAGAAGGTAACCCACATCATTCTAGAATAATCATCAATGAGTAACATGAAATACATGTATCCTTGTAAACTTCTAGCTTTAGAGGGACCACACAAATTAGTATGCACAAGATCCAACAAATCATTTGAACAATGTTGTTTGCTTCAAAATGAAATTCTAGTTTGCTTCCCTAACTGACATTCTTTGCATATGGCATTAGTCGGTTTCATCAACTTAGGAAGATCTCTCACAGCCTTAGTAGAACTTATCTTAACAATGTTATCAAAGTTAACATGACACATTCTCCTATGCCACAACCAACTTTCATCAACTTGAGCGATCAAACAACTTGTACTAGCAACACTCAGGTGAAAGATATTACATTTTATTTTTGTACCTAATGCAATCACATTTCTGGAACTTCCCAATATTTTGCACTTTCCATCCTTGAACTGAAGATTGTATCCCTTATCAACGAGCTGTCCGACACTTAAAATATTATGCTTCAAGCCTTCCACATATAGGACATCATCAATATTATGCTTACAATAAAAAGAAATGCATCCTCTGCCACAGATCACACCAGTTGTGTTATCACCAAATCTTACAACACCACCATCATACTTTTCCAAGCTCACAAACTTACTTTTATCACCTGTCATGTGATGCGAACATCCATTTTCAATCACCCATTCATCCTTCTCTTCAATTTGAGCAACCAAGTCTTTCTCCACATTTGTACAACTAGCAGATTCATTAGACACTAGATTATTTTCCTTGATAGCAATAACTACCCATTTGTCCTCATTTACATTCCTTGTATTAGATTCATCATCTATCACACCTTCATTAGTAGCATAATAGCACTTTCTTTGAAATCTAGGCTTGTTACGTCTTGAATTAGGAACTCTTTCCAGACACCTTGATGCAAAATGACCTATCTTATTGCAAGAAAAATATTTAATAGGAAACTTTCCTTTAGACTTACCTTTTCCTTTGGCTTCTCTTTTGATAATCAACACTTCAAGCTCATCCAGTTCTCTTTCTTCCTCTTCAATCTGTCTCATTTTTTCCTCATACCTGAATACCTTCTAGAAGAACTTGTTGGAAGATTGAAATCACTGAGAGGGGGGGTGAATAAGTGATTTATAAAAGTCAAACTTTTTCAAAACCAAGAATTTATGTTTGCTTTTGAACCAAAAGGACAAATGACAATATGTGAAGCAAACTTGACTTTTAAATCAAATCCACATGACAGTTCAAAGAAAAAAATTGACTTATGCATGAATAATATTGTATTTGCATGAACCGTGAATTAAACATAAAAATTTAACAGAGGTGAAACTTAACACTTTCACACGAATCAGAGCTCACTTTAAATCAAAACCTTTTATGCATGAAATTTTATATAAACATTGGAAAATATGAAAGATGGATGATTAACAACCATTCAATGCATTTGATGACACATTAAAATCATATAGATAAGAAAAAATCACACACATAAAACCATCACATAACACATTATATGTCCTAAGTGAAAAACCCTCCTGGGGAATAAAAACCACTCAAAAATCTCTCTTTATTCACTTAGAGCACCAACTCTTTAAAGTACAGGAGCACCAACTCCACAAAAAAATCAGAAGCACCAACTTCATAAGATACAAGAGCACCAACTCCTTTACAATGCAAAACAGTTATAGTATTCTATCAGAACCCTAGAAGTGCAAATTGCAGTCCTAGAATTTCAATAGAAGACCATAAATATTTTCAATAATCACATTGAATAATGTTGTATGAAAATGACATCTTCTCTTATACAATAATCGAAGAATCAAAAATATTTTCAAAGCAATACAATGTCTTATATCTGTCAAGATTAAGCTTGAAGTCTCATATATTTTTTCTTGCAGGTAAACCACGAAATGCTAGAAATCCATCTTTTAAAGACACTACAAAATAACCTATGAAGGAAATTTGTGTAACTGTAAACCAACTTGAGTTAGGGTTTAAATGGAAAACCCTAAATAATCCTTCTTCAAACAAACCCTTTAACGAAATGAAACCATTTTAGTTACAATCCATGAAATCTTTCTTTTAACAAACCCAATGAAACTATTCAGTTATAGTCAACATTATAACTATCCAATATATGAGAAATGATATTATTCTCTTTCAAAAAACAACATGGAAAGCAAAGACAAAAAATACCTAAATGATTGAAACAAATGTTACCTAAGAATTCAACCCAAAGCTAACTATCACAGTAAGCAAGTTGATTATAATCTAGCTCTAGAACTCAACACAAATCTTTGTACCATGCTGCCAAAGTTGAATCATAGTTAATAGACTAAGGAACTCACACCATATACCACAGTCAAGCCTCAAAAGACCAAAGCAAAACTTCCACTATTGTTTCCTTGTCCAAACACCCATAGTTACATATTTTTCAATCTCAAAGCCATTCCATATGTCAGTCAAGCTCATATAGTGAGCTAATTTACATAACCATAGCATGTCAGCTAAGAAAAACTAAATGAATTTCAGACAATAAAATACCATGGCAGCTAGGGTTCCATAATAAATTTTCCTCTAACTGAGCTTCAAGTTTTCAAACACTTTTCATAGTATATTGATCATTTGGGATCTAGTACTATCAAACAAAACATCATAACCACTACCAAATACTTTACAAAGAATGCCAACAACATTATAATACTAATCATTAAACCTAAGCAAATAAAATTTGTCAGTTCCAAGTCACCAAAACCAAATAATAGTTGTCAAATAGTCAAATGTTTCGAAGGCTGTTGAAGCCAAGTTTTAATTTTAGCAACATGTGACTTTCATCAAATGTTCACAATGTGAATTTCATCAATAAAACTCAATGCCACATGTATTGTGATCAAACAAAATGCTAACCATATAAACCTACCCAATACCTCATGTATTCTTCAGCCATCACATGAAAAATGTGACTTTGTTTAAAGCCCTAAACCTTATTAAAATGAGTCCAAACAAAATCAAATCACCTTGCCATAATGATTTTTAATAATAAAAAATTTCTTGAATGATTTTCAAGCGACTTGTATAATGTCAATTTCTTTGACAATATAGATTGCAATGAGATCCGATAGAACCACTTTTGTTCCACATGTTGATAATAAATCAAATGCCAATAACCTTAGAAAAGACATGAAAAAGTGAATTGACCAAGCCACACATATACCTGAAACATTTTTCTTTTGAACCAATCTAAAATGCTTCAAATGCAAAAAAAATAGTACTGCCTTGTCAAAATGATAAAATGACAGCATCAACATGTATCAAGATCTGAACCAATCAAAAACTAAACCAAAACCTATAACTGCATATGAAATATGTATCATGTATCAAACCAAACCTATAACTATATGTGAAAACCAAACCTCAAACAAGTAACCATGTAACTAGTTTTGTCATCAAGGACAAACTACAAACATGATAAACAACTGAAAGCCAACAAACTCCCCCTTTGTCCTTGATGGAAAAACACATATCATCTCTCCCCCTTTTTGCCTTAATGACAAAGAATGAAAGAAGAGAATGTGAGATACCATGAATATAAACAACTGAAACCAACATAGTAACTAGCTGCAAGTAGAGAAATATAGTAGCAAATGCAAATATGCAAGAGAGTTGTGAATGAAAACATATAGAAACAAGCTCCCCCTAAACCAAAAATGGGATAATCAATGAAGTAGGGATTGAGAGATAACTCCCAATCAGAATCTTAACCTTTCAAAAACTTCTTTGGATAAAGGCTTAGTGAATATATCAGCTACCTGTTCTTGTGAAGCAACAAACTATAGACATACTTTATTACCCAACACTTTTTCTCGAAGAAAGTGAAACTTGATAGCAATGTGTTCAGTGCGAGAGTGTATAACAAGATTTTTAAAGATATTGATCGCACTAGAATTATCACATAAAATAGAAATAGGCTTAGAAACTATGATATCCATATCATATAATGTTTGAGTCATCCAGAGCAATTGATTACAACAAGAAGTGGCAGCTATGTATTCTACCTCAGTAGTGGAAAGAGAAACAAATTCTTGTTTCTTGTTGTGCCAAGCCACTAACCGATCACCAAGAAAGAATGCAACACCATTGGTGATTTTCCTATAATCAAAACAGCCAGCCCAGTCAACATCTGTATATGCAATCAAAGAGAAATCATTGCCTCTAGGATACCAGAGACCATAATCAAGAGTACCCTGAATATACTTAAAGATTCTTTTAACAGTAGTAAAATGGGATTCCTTACGTGAATCCTAAAACCTTGCAACCATGCAAACTACCTACATTATATCAAGTCTAGAAGCAGTTAAATATAATAGACTACCAATCATTGATCTATATTCAAACTAATTTGCATTAGGTGAATCATAAACTTTAAAGAGTTTGCAACCTATAACAATTGGTGTAATAACAAGATGACACCCATCCATGTGAAATTTCTTAAGCATCTCTCTAGCATAATTGGTTTGAGAGAGAAATATACCACTTTCAAGTTGAGAAACTAGAAGACCAAGAAATAAATTCAATAGTCCCAACATTGACATTTCAAATTTAGATTCCTTAATATAAGAGAACTTTTTAGTTAAAGCATCATTATTACAACCAAAAATGATATCATCTACAAAGACTTCAACAACCAAAATATCAGTACCTTCAATCTTGACATAGAGATTATTGTCAACACCACCTCTAGTGAAGCCATTTGATGTGAAATGATTATCCATTATAGATTACCATGCCCTAGGTGCTTGTTTTAAGCCATATAAGGCCTTCTTCAACTTGTATATAAACCTCTTCATCTAAATAACCATTTAAAATGGCAGTTTTGACATCCATTTGATAAACAGTGAATTTCTTATAAATAGAATAAGCCAAAAATATTATAATGGACTTTAGTCTAGCAACAGGTGCATATGTTTCACCAAAATCAATACCTTCCTTTTGAGCATAGCCTTTGCAAATAAACCTTGCTTTGTTGCAAACAACTTTGCCATTTTCATCAAGCTTATTCTTGTAAACTCACTTGCCACCTATGACAATCTTGTCATCAGGTCTTGGGACTAACTCCCAAGTTTGGTTTTTCTCAATTTGATTTCACTTATTTGTTTTTTCATAGCCTTAAGCCAACATTCATCCAAGAAAGCTTCATTACAGTTCTTAGGTTCAAATTTAGTGACTAAACAAAAGGTTGTATGCTCTGCCATTCAAGCTTGTTCTTCAAATTTAGTAGCCTTTCTTTATGTTTGAACTCCAACATTTCTATCCCCAATAATCTAACTTTGAGGATGATTTTTAGCAACAGATTTTGAAGGAGTTTTGGGCACAATATTTTTAGAACTTGTTGTTTCATCATGTTTAGGATTTGCAATCTCAACATTTTTAGGTATTATTTCAAGTTTTGTTTTTGTTTCTTCCTCATTATCCTACATAAGATTAGTTTCCAAATGTAGTCTTTCATCAACTT
>VDFB02390002.1:0-30264 GCA_007258455.2 Sequoia sempervirens
GAGAGATTTCACCATAAGTTCTTTCCTAAAATTCCATGCTTCCATCTATTCCATTGATTTACCAATATCTTCCTAAAGATGTGAAGACATTCTTCTTGACCAGTTCCTCTTTAGGAATATCTATGATTTTCTTTAGCTCAACAATGATGGAATCATCTACCTTCTGGAAATCTAATGTGAACTAAAATATGTCCTCAAGAGATGATGAAACCTTCTCATATAAGCACAATATCCTTTCAATAATTTCATCCCTTCTTTTACTTACACTATCAAGCCATCCTTGAGTAACCTACATGGATGTTCTCATCTTTTCAATCTCACAAACTAACTCCTTTGATAGTAATATTTTAGAAAATGAAGTCCCTTGACTAGATTGAGTTTACAAAGGCTTTATTAGATGTTGAACATATCTATGTACCTCTCTTCATTGTCTTTGCAACTCCTCCCTCTCCATGGTCTCATTGTCTAACCTTTGCAATAGTGTTTGTACTGAGTCTTGGAGGTCTTCCTTCTCCTACTCCTTAGTAGTTGGACCTAGAATAATGGTTTCCACCTTATAATTTTAGGGCCTTACCTCATCCCTATATTTGTCAGCAACATAGGTAGCAATGTGAACAACCCTATTTTTAGATTCATCCCTTGTGAGCTTTAAAACTATTCTATGTTTCTTCCTTTCTTTGGGTTAACCCAAATCAGTTTGAAACTTATCCCAATCAGGAATCTCTTCTTCTACTATGATTGGATTAGGTTTCAATATTTCTTTCATCCAATCAGGAAAATCAAACTCTGCATCCTCTTGAGAAACATTTTGTTCTTGTTGATCCTTGGAGATATTTTCTTCATTGTCCTTTGTATTTTCGGTAGCTTCATCCCGACTTTATTGCCTCTCATCCTTATCTTATGTATCTGACATGTCTATATGTTCTTTCATAGGATACTGGCAAGGTATTTCCCCTCTTTCTTCTAATTTTCTCTCTTTACTCTATACTTCTACAACCTTTTCTTCTAATTGTCTCCTATAGGCATTCAATTCTCCACTCTTGGGTGTGGGAACATCTTCACTTTTGGTGTAGTCAAGGATGGAGGGTCTAGAAATAGGACTCCCCAACCTTACAACAAGAGTACACACAAAAAAAACTCAATGAATTGAAATAGTAATCACACATGGATATAAGAAGAATGATCAATTATTTACTGACAACATGCCCTGCCTTTTGGCTTATAGATTATAGAAAGTTATGGTCCTAAGCCCAGACATTCATGTGGGTCAAAACCCTTAAAAAATATCTCTACTTCTATTTCTATTCTTGTTGTTGATTCTCTCTAACTAACTATCTACAACTATGTAGTGCCTATATATATCAATCCCCAACTCCAAGAAAGGTCTGCATCAGCCTTAAGAGGTCTTAAACCCCAAAGTAGATGAAACATGTGAAGGTCAACAAAACATATGGTTCTTCATTAATTCTTGGAGAAATATGATGTGAATTGGAACGAAGGTTCCTTAATGAATGTGCATCCTTGAGAAATGATTCTCGAAGCTCTGCAAGTCATGGAATATGTCTGCACACTTGAAAATCCAAGACTTGTCGGTGAATGCTCTTTGTCCAATTACAACTAATATTATGTTAGTGATAAATTCTTATTGGAATCTCCAAAACACATGAATTCTAGATATGATGTAGATGTTGTAGTGAAGATCATATATGCTGCTCCATGAGCTCTGATGTTACAATGTGGTAAAATGTGGAATGAAACACTGAGATTGGGTCTAACGAATAACTACTGAATTGCAAGAAAATAACATGAATGCAAATTTTTTGGTTGATGCAAGATTGCTTGCAACAAGGGATGCTCCTGCATTAGACACCCAATGTTGAAGAAAAGTGAGCCTCTCACTTTCCAAGGACTAGAGGAAAACCAATGTAGTTCACCTTAGCTTAAGAAATCCATGATGAATCTGTAGCGACCCTCTACTTTTGGCCCCTTTTTGACGTTTGAGTAAGTATGGTTGATTGAATTGCAACGTCTTGTTGACTCCGTGATTATATTACTTAATTTGATTTCATAATTATGTGATAAAGTTAATATTTAGATTAACCTTGATTAATCAATTTAATTAAATTAATATATATTAAGAGGTAACTTGAATTGATAATTAACTAAATTTTGTTTATGAAATGACATTATATGCATTGTTAAATCAAATAATGTGTTCAAATGAATTAATAATTAAAAATAAATAAAAAATGAATATTATTGTCCCTGGATTTTAATTAATTGATTGAGAAATAATTTAATTTTAAATTAAAGAAAATAGTATTTATAAAAGGAGATTAAAGTTTATATAAAATAGAGTTAGAAAATATTAAGCTAAAACACTAGTAGAAAAGAGTTAGGACATTGTTCCTCAGGTGGCATTCCTTGGGGGCCGCGTGTCTCGAGGCATCTGTCAAACTGTACACATGCCTTGCCTAAGCTTCCATATTTTTGCATGCTTATCTCCTGGGAGAGGGACCACTGGAGGATTCAATCAAGCATTCCACGTGCCTTGTCTTGGCATCATTATTCTGCATGCATTTCTTCCTTTTGTTTGCATCTTTTTTTTGGGGGAAATACCACATCTTCTAGAAGAAAACCGGTCAAAATAGTTCGTGTGCGATGCCTATGCGTTCACATCCTCCATACCCATTTACCAGGAGAGGATAAAGGCATAGATAGAGGAACTTAAACAAGTATGCCACAATTCGCCCATAATCTTGAGGTATGTCACTTGCCATGGTCTTATTATTAATCTCTACATGGCTGGATCACTCTTGACTGAGCTTTATTTCATTCTAAAACCATTCTGCTCTTATCTGTCAAATGAAGACATTGATTTCTGGATTTATCTATGGCTGTTTCTATATTATGAATGGGGCATGTAAGCTGTTGAATCTGTTTTAAATCTGCCATGGTAGTGTTGCGTAATACTTTCTGCAAACTCTTTCTCCTGGTACTAACCTTTCAATTCTCCAATTTGGCGGGCTGCAGCCTGGAATAAGTTTTCTACGAAGGATTAGATTATGTTTATTAAAATGAAAATTACTGCCATTTAGGTTTTGACATTATGGCAGTTAAATTTATATCAGTGTACTTAATATAGAATGTATAATTTATCTTTATTTTTACAACCGATATTTCCGTTTAAAGGCTGCAAAAGTCTTCTAGCAAGTTCAAGAATCTAGTAGCTCTTAACCCAGATATTTTAGAACTGTAATTCATTTATTGTGAATAGATTGAAGCAATAGCTGGTAGGGAGGTTGGGTTTGATTAGCCTCACTGGATTTTTTTTTTAAATTCTGCTTCGATGGGGTTTGATAATCTACAACTCAACCAATTTCTTCAACCTTCCACAGATCTGCTGTGTTTGTGAGTGTGGTTGTCTCATACACAGAAAGTATGTACCAAATTATGGCCTTTAATCCAACTACATCCAGATATCGCTTAATTTCCCCCTATCCTTTTACGCTTTGATTGAAGTCTTGACCCTATTTTTTTAAAATGTCCATTCAGCATCGGAAGGGAGAATGTTAGCAAAAGTGTGGCGTTCAGCTTACACCTGCCGATTGCATTTGCTTAAAAAAAATAAAAAAAATTAAAGCCTTTCAACAAATCCATTTTGTGCATATCTTGTAATCTTGTATTCTCTGAGATCACATTTCCTTGAAGCATTCTGTCAAACAGTTTATACGCCTTGTCTGGGCGCCCACCTTCTGAATGCATTGCTGGTGTGTGAAGTATGTGGAGCCCTCATCCTCTAAACTTGCCTGACTGCGGGAACCAGGAAACATTAGGTACTGGGGTTGGGCGTTCGGTGGGTTGGAAAGCATAGCAACGGCTGTCATGCATCCGTATTAATGCCTGACGACTAAAACGAATCTCAGTCGTTCATCATTCTTGGCTTTCTTTTCAATGTAGAACGATAAAACTAAATCTCAAATGTTTCCATTGTATTTACTGCTTTTCCGGCTACTCTGGGGTTCCGCTCTTCCAACGCTGCCTCACTGGCATCGCCCTTCACTTCTCCTTCTAGCGATCTGCGCATGAAGTTAAGGATTCCGCGAGGGTTTTAGTGGATGTTCACTAAAATGTAAATTACGGCAAGAATCCTATTTATTAGTATCGAGCACATTTAGGCTTTAACATTATGCCTTTCTTCTTAAGCATACATGTTTATGATAAAATTATAATATTAATTCTTTCCCTCCCACGTATAGGAAAATGCTTAAGGGCTTTAGATAGGATAAAAATAAAAAAATAAAAAAATAAAATGCTAGCCTGCACTTATTTCACATGACCACGTAAGGGAAAGAGAATTCATGTAAGACAAAATAAAATTGTAGTATGAATTTGGTCCTTTTTGTTTATAAAGAAATTAAGATTAAGAAGGTTTCTAAAATCTAACTTAAATCTTTAGTAACTTCCTTATAAACTTACTAAAATAAAGCTATTAATATGTTAGTATTAAATGATTTATTACTAGTAAGATGTTAATTTATATTAGTTTATTAATGATTCTTATGATGTAATTAAGTAGAGAGAATTAAAGTTTATAGAATAGAATTTAAATTTATAAGTAATGTTTAATTATATTATTATGAAAGAAAGGAATTTCATAGTTTTAAAATTAAAGAATTATATTTTTGAAAAATATGAGTAAATATAGTCCTTTATATAATATTAGATATTTAAATAATTATCTTTTAAGAGAATTAGTTAATTAAGTTAGGTTTAAAAAGAAAATATAGAATTTATGTTTATATGATGTTGAATGGGAATTTGGAAATCTCATTATTTATTGAATTTTATACCCTAATAGCGCTACTTCTGTTTATAGAGTATTTTTATTTATTAAGTGTGGCATTTCGTAAATATAGTACAATGTATTGTGAGGATTAGTATTCTTCAAATAATATAATTTGAGATATATATATTCATATAGTGGACTTATTGATTGTAAAATAGTTTTAGGGTTAAAGATTTAAGAGATAATCCTTTTACACTAGGAGGTTACCTAATAAAATAACTCTTTTATTCAAGTGAGTAATAGGGAAAGGGAAAGAATAAGTAAAATAAATTCATATAAAATACTTGTATGCAAGCATTTGAGTACTATTGATATTCATGTGACTGTTCAATATTTTCAAGTTAAGGATGTAAATAGGTATGTTGGAAAATATTAGTGGTCATGATAGTCTCTAGTGGTTGTTTGAAAAAAATTTAAGCATCCTTTAACTAAATGGACCTAATGGGTAGCTTAATGTAAACGAGATTTTAAGGGGATAGTTGAATTTGAGATTGTACTAATTGGATATTTTATTTTCTCTAGTTGTGTTCTAATTCATTAAGAGATTAGTGTCTAAGATAGAGTTGAGATAGTATTATCATTTTTATTTAATTGAATATCTATCTTTTGGTTGGTGCAACTTTTATTAGTTAGTTGAATTACCATTGCAAAGTAATTAGAAGTGTTGCCTTTTATAGCATTAGGGTACACCATATATATAATCCTTCTAAACTTTACTAATGTATAGCCTTTGTGGTAATATTGTATAGTGAAGCTTTAATCCTAGGTTTTTTTTTTGGAATGGTTGTTTCTTAGACGATAGAGTTTTCTTGAAGTATCGGTGTATAATATATTATTTTGATCAAATCAATAGCTTAATTGAATGTCGAACTAATTTGTAACATTTGGCTGAGATCAAGGATAAAATGGCTATTTGCTTGTTTGATTTCCCATCATGTATCTCTTAGACGAACTGCCAATAGACTTAGCTATTGGTTATTGTGTTCAATCTTGTATATAGATCATAATCTCTTAAAAATGTTGGATTTTATTCTCATTGCGATACTGTCTCTTTTATTCCTCACTTGTCATTTTGCGATTGTGGAATTTATATAGTCTTTTGGTGGGGTCCTTGATGATAGTCTTCCTTATTGTGTTAATTCAGATTGAGGAGGCTTTGTTGCATTTTCTTTCTTGTGGTCATATTTGAGATGGTTGGGAACCTAATATATTTGAATTACCTTCAATAGAAGGTTGTGGATTTATGATGTTTTTGGCTTCCAGAGGCAATGGAGGAACTTGACTTATGTTGATTTTTCCACAGTTGTTCTGTTATGATTTATTGCTCTTATTTTAGATTTTGAGCTCATGAGTAGTACTTTGTACTATGGTGTTGACTTTTGATGTGGTGGGTGGTACCTCCTTGTTCTTGATTTCAGTGATATGGAATGGGTTTGTGAGATGGTTCTTGCCTCGCATGTTGTGTGATATGCACTCCTCAATTTTTATGTGAGATGAGGTACACCCCTTGCATGTTTTGATTTGGTACCCGTAGGGAGAGTGGCTCTTCATGGGGGCCGGCGCACAAAGGGGCTATTTGGGTAACCCATGGAAGAGTTCCTTAATCAAGTGATAATGTAATTAATTAACTAGTAGGTTGGGTAGATAAAAACTAAACAAGATTAATTATTAGCCTTACCCATACCGTTAGTGCATTCACAGACTAAGGATGGGATGAGAAGAGCTGGTTGGTAAGATCACTACCTTGTCCTCACGAAAGGTAAGTGGTTCCGCATGAGTCACCCTATGGAGCAGTCACCTTGAGATAGGCAGCCTAGATAACCATAGATGGAGGTGGTACCTTGTGATAGGTTGCCTGGAAAATCCATGTAAGGCCATGCGATGACACTCTCCTACAGTACCTATTTATTTTCCCTTGTTTGGTTGCCTCTGGGAGTGTTGATTGAATTGTTGATGTTATTGAGGCAATTGGTTCTTGATGTTTGATGTTGAAGCCTCCAAGTTATATCTTTCAGTGTTGCACATATGCCTCATGGCAACTTGATTTATGTTAATGAAAGGTGCCCTTGTTATTTACTGTTGGTTGATATTGCATTTTCATTCGAAGGCTTTGGATCCTATTGTTGTTGGCACCTCTTATGGTTACTTAATGTTGATCTACAATATTGGCATTTAGTTTTGATTGGAATTTTCATTATGTTGTTGTGGCTATGTGATGGAAATGTTTTAGGTTGTTACCTTATGTCATATCCTTGTTGTGGAGTTTGATTTGTTTTTGGTTCATTTGACTATTTTGGTTGAGGAATGGGGATCTTTCTTGTCAACTCCTAGCACAGGGGGTGGACTTTCGGGTCCACGTGGTCAGTTGGAACGTGCTATGCACCCCATTGGGTTCCCAGGTTGTGTTCATGATACAGAAGCGGATACAGAGTTTCCAGAGCTTCACTTGGTTGAGGACTACTTTTCACTTTGTATCTTTTTCTTCTTTGATGTATCTTTTTTTTGTATTTGATGTATCTTTTCCTCTGCACGACAGGATGCATGTGTACTCCTGAAGTGATGTAATGTACTCCTAAAACAATTGTAATGTATTATTGCATCCATGATGTGTTGTATTGTGGAGATATGCTCCACCATTGTAATGTTGAACTATGAATTGAAATGTAATAGAATGATGTATGCATCCTTTATATTTCCTTTCATGATCGATGGTTATATGTTATCTTTATGTAATCTTGATTTGTTTGTTAACATTATTGTTTTAGTTTTAGGTTTCTGTGACACCATCATGTGTACCCCAGAGGATGTAATGGTCATGGTAATTGTATAATTGCTTATATGTAATAAATGTTCATGTTCATCTTATGTTATGTTTCACTTTCAACAAAATAAAATAAAAATTGTGTGTTGTTTTGTTGTCCTTTGGGGTTCACATGGTGGGGCATTACAGAATCTTCCTCTAGTCTTTCTTTCCATCTCATTGGATATTCCTTGTATTTCCTTCCTCTAGTACTACATGCAACTCTACTATCTATAATTTCATCAATTTCATCTAGATGATGTGTTATATATTCTGGAAAACCAACTTCTTTGTCCTCTGGTAACTTTCCTTCATAGTATTGGTATAGGTTTGCAATGTTGAATATAGGTGATATGCAAAATTATTCCAGTAGCTCCACTCCATATGCATTTCCATAATCAAACTTTTTGATTATCTTACAAGGTCTAAACTTCTTCATCTTCAACTTATTATATGTCCCAACTAGAAATCTCTCTTTTCTTAGATATACCATCACTTCCTCTCCTACTACAAATTCCTTATGCCTTATCTTCTTTTCTACTCTCTCTCCTTGTATGTATTGTAAATTTTCTCTAGATGCTCCTTAACTTATGTATACATTATCTCGATGAATCCTACAAATTATTCTAACTTTGTACTCCTTATATTCTCCATAGTAGTATCTCTCAACTCTGCTACTCCTTTGGGTTGTTGTCCTATCACAATTTCAAATGGTATCTTCCTTGTACTCTAGTTTACTAAATTTTTGTATGCAAATTCTTCTTGTGGTAGTATCAAGTCCCAATTTCCTACTTTACCTTCAATCAAACATCTCAAAAAAATTCCCAAACTACTATTTACCACTTTTTTTTGTCCATCTATATGTGGGTGAAATGTTGAACTGTACTTCATAACTATCTTCATCTTCTTCCACAATGTCTTCCAGGAATATCCAATGATCTTAGTGTCTCTATCTAATACTATACTCTTTGGTAGTCCATGTAATCTCACAATCTCCTTGAAAAATAGGTTTACAACATGTACTGCTTCACTAGTTTTCTTAGAAGGTATGAAATTTGTCATCTTCAAAAATATATCCACAACCAAAAATATAGAATCAAATAACCTTGGTGTCTTCATTAATCCCAACAAAAAATGCATGCTAATGTCTTCCCAAGGTCTCTCTGGTACTGTCAATGATGTGTACATTATAGTGTTCTAAATGTTCCCTTTTGCAACTTGACAAATATTGCAAATTTTAACATATTTCCTAACATCCTTATGCAATTGTGGCCAAACATATTTCTCACTCACTAATGCTATAGTCTTTCCAATTCCAAAATGTCTTGCTAATCCTTTGCTATGCTTTTTCTTGATCAAATTCTCTCTCATTGAACTTCTAGGAATACATAATTGATTGTTCTTGAATAAAATACCTTCCTAAATAAAATCATCCAACCATTTGCTTCTATCTGTCACTATAGGTTTCTTTTCAATCCTTCCATTCCTCAGCAAAATCA
Organism: Sequoia sempervirens; assembly: GCA_007258455.2. NCBI lineage: Eukaryota > Viridiplantae > Streptophyta > Pinopsida > Cupressales > Cupressaceae > Sequoia > Sequoia sempervirens. The sequence goes on from VDFB02390002.1 coordinate 9,149, forward strand.
ATTTCATCCTCATACATATGCTTCAGTTCTCCAAAACCTAATACTTTAGTTCTCATCTCTACCAACAAACTCCTTCTCCTGCTCAATGCATCTGCAACCTTGTTTGAATTTCAACTTCGGTGTTTCAACAAAAATGTACAACTCTTCAGGAATTCTACCCATCTCATATGTCTTTGGTTCAAATTCCCTTGACTATTCAGCTATTGAAAATCTTGATGATCTGTATACAACACAAATTCCTTAGGAAACAAGTAATGTCTCCACTTCTTGAAGAAATGTATTATTGCATAGAACTGTTGATCATAAATTGAATATCTTCTCTTGGAATCATTCAATTTCTCACTTAAATAAGCTATGGGTCTCCCTTTTTGACTCAACACAACTACTATTACACTTCCACTAGCATCACAATCCACTTGAAATACCTTATCAAAGTTTCGTAATGCCAACACAAGTTGTTCTATTACTTTTTTCTTCAATAATTCAAAACTCTTGTGTTCTAGATGTCCACTTGAATTCCTTCCATTCACCCCTCACTGTCTTTATCATAGGTGTGTAAACACTACTAAAAGTTACAAATTTTTTTGATGAACTTCTGATAAAAGATTTCTAGTCCATGAAATGATCTTATGTCTCCAACATTCACAGGTTTAGGCCATTCAACTATTGCTCTAACCTTCTCAAGGTCCATCTTCAATCCTTCCGTAGATATCACAAATCCCAAATACATTAGTTCTCCCTTCATGAAACTACACTTCTTGATGTTTATCAGTAGCTTCTCATCCCTCAAGTCCTCTGGAATAATTTTCTGATGTGCTCCAAATTTTCTTCCTTACTCCTATTGAAAATCAAAATATCATCCAGATAAACAATGACAAACTTACCCAAGAATTTCTTCAAGACTCATAAATGTGCTAGGTTTATTCATTAGTCCAAATGGCATGACTAACCACTCATACAATTCCTTATTTGTCTTGAAATATTTCTTCCATTCATCTCCTTCCTTGATCTTGATCTGATGGTATCCACTCTTTAGATCTATCTTGGTAAAATACTAAGTTGCTCCACTCAAACTGTCCATAATGTCATCCATCCTAGGCAATGGGAATCTATACTTCACTGTGATCTTATTGATAGCTCTTGAATCCATACACATCCTCTATTCTCCATATTTCTTGGGTGTAGGTACAACAAGTACCACACATGGGCTCATAATTTCTCTGATGAATCCCTTCTTCAACAATTAATATATTCTATCTATTTATCCTTGAATTCTCTACTAGTGTCATCTGGTGTGCAACTTTGATTGGAAAATTGGCTCCTCAAATAATATCCATATGATGACTAATACTCTAGATTGGTGGTAATCCATCTTGCACATTCTATGATACAAAATCTTGGTACTATGTCAATAGTTCAGTAACTTCTTTCTCTGGCGATTCTTCTGCATCTAGGGCTCCACACTTCTTAGGGATAAAATCAAAACACATGTTTTCATGTCTCAATCCATCCAAAAATTTCCTTCCATCCACCAAATTGATTCTAGTTGTACCACATACTTCACTTTCAAGTTCATCTTCCAAAGGTGTCAAGGTGATTCTCTTTCCATTGCATGTTATGGTATAAGTATTCTTTCTCCCATCATGTATAACCATCTTATCATACTACCAAGGTCTACCGACCAACATATGACATACATCCATCGACATAATATCACATAGCACTTCATCATGATATGATCGTATACAAAATTTTACTAGACTTTTCTCACTTACTAGTATCTTGTGGTCATCTTGAATCTTATATGGCTTTTGTTGGTTTCTCCTTTCCAAATTCAACTTTGTCACCATTTCCTTAGAAATTAGGTTATATGTACTACCACTATCAATGATAACTTTGAAACACTTACCTCCTACTTTGCATCTTGTTCGGAACAAAATTTTTGTTTGCGGTGCTTCCTTAGGTACTTCTTTCTCCTAGATCAATTTTTTCCTCATGAATAATGGTTTTCCCTTCTTAGGAATTCCTCCAAAACTTGGTAGTTCCACTAGTTCTTCCTCTACATATCCAATTCTTGCATCATTTTCAATTTTCATGCTTTCTTGATGACACTCAAATGCTTTATGTTCTTCTCCTCCACATTTGAAACAAGTTCCTCTGAATGTTCTCTTGTCATATCCCTTATCATCTCTCTAGTATCCTCTATTGTTGTGGTGAGAATTTTTGTCATCTCTCCCCTAATGGTATGAATTTGAATCCTTCATCTCCTTGTGGTATGAAACTTTGTCCTTGCTTTTCTCTACAAATTGCATGCCTACTCTGAAATGTGTCCCTCCTCTTTGAAATCTACCTCCTCTTTCTCTTGGCCTTTGTTCATGCCTTTTGTTTAGCTTCTCCTCTACCTTCAATGAAAATTGATATGCTTCTTGTAACCAATTAATCATTACGAGACTCAATTCTTCCTAAATGTCCATTCTTAGCCCATTGATATATATTACCACTTTCTCCTTGCTTGCTTCACTATATCCAGTATGGATAATGATCTTATGAAATTTCTCAATATACTCTTTCACATTCTTTTCCTTTTGTCTTAGGTTTTGCAATCTCTTCAACCGCTCCAACTCATAGTTCGTATGTATAACTAGTTCTTCAATTTTGTCACCATTCTATCCCGTTGAACACAATCTTCTCTTTACCTAAGTTTCTATTCCTTTCCAATTGAACTTCCTCCACCCTATTGCAACATGTCCTTTCATAGTGGTCTTTGCAAATATCACTCTCTCTGTATCTTCAAATTCCTCATATTCAAAGTATTCTTCAATTCCATTTATCCAATCAATCAAATATTCAGGGTTTATGTTATTGATATAGTTCATAATCTCCATTCTAGATCACATTTTGATCTTTGAAATCACCTTCAATATCTTTATCTAATCTGATTCTTCTTCTTCTAGAACTTCTTTAGCTAGGTTTGTAGCTTGAACTTCATCATCATCACTTTCATCATTAGGTTGAGGGTTTAATCCATTTCTTCTATCTTCCTCAACAATATCCAATCTCCCTTTTATAGTTCACATCATTTCCATCATATCATCCATATTTATAGCACCATTAATAGAATTATGAATTCTCCTTAGTGACATATTTTCCTAAGATCTAGTGCAACTACCTCAAGTCGATAATCTGGCTATAGGATCACAACTACCTCACAATCGGTGATCTATTGACAAACACAAGTAGGTTTCCTCAAGTTAGTGATCTTTCCACACAAAGATCTTACAAAATGACTTTTCCAACTTCACTCTTCTCTCCAAAGGTTCACAAACTTGCTCTAATACCACTTGATGTTGTCAAGAATGGAGGGTCTGAAAATAGGACTCTCCAACCTTGCAGCAAGAGTAAACACAATGGTAACTCAATGAATTGAAATAGAAATCACACATAGATATAATGAGAATGATCAATTATTTGCTAGCAACATGCCCTACCTTCTAGCTTACATATTACAAAAAGATATGGCTCTAAGCTCGGACATACATCCGGGTTGAAACTCTTAACAAAGATCTCTCTACTTCTATCTCTATTCTTGGTGATGGTTCTCTCTAACTAACTATCTATAGCTATGAAATTCCTATATATATCAATCCCCAACTCTAGAAATGGTTTGTGTCAATCTCAAGAGGTCTCAAAACCCAAACTACATGAAACATGTGAAGTTCAGCCAAACATATGGTTCTTCATTAATTCTAGGACAAACATGATGCAGATCAAAATGAAGGTTCCTCAATGAATGTGCATCCTTGAGAAATGATTCTTGGAGCTTTACATGTCATGGAATAGTTCCACAAACTTGAAAATCCAAGACTGGTCAATGAATACTCTCTTTCCGATTACAACTAATACTCTATTAGTGATAACTTCTTATTGGAATCTCCAAAACACATAAATTTTGGATATGATGTAGATGTTACAATGAAGATCATATATTCTACTCTGTGATCTTTGATGTTATAATGTGTTAAAATTTGGAGTGAAACATTAAGACTCAATCTAACAGATAACTACTAAAATGCAAGAAAAAAACATGAAAGAAAATGTTTTTGGTTGATGCAAGATTGCTTCCAACTATGGATGCTCCTCCATCAACTTTCCTCTTCTTCTTGAGGGTACTTAGAGACATTATCCTCTTCATTAGCAACCTCTTCCTCTATTGGCATGTTTTGAATAGGAGATGCAGGATGATTACTATTTCTTGTAAAACATGCTCTCTTTTCCTCCTCCTGAGGTGCATCAGTAGATGACTCTTTAGTATTTTCCTTATCTACATCCTCCACATTCTCTACAGGAGGAGTTTTCTATATAGGGGAACCCATTCTTTCATAGACTTGTGGTTTCTCCCTAGAACTCTCTGTCTACCACCTTTGCTTGAGGGGATTCAAAAACCTTTTCCCTCTTAGATTTAGCTATCTTTTGACCCTCGGTAATAATTTTCCTTTTCTTTGAAGGTTGGGTCTTCTTCAGATCCTTCTTCAATAATTTCTTTTGAGGGCCCCCTTGCATTAGCAATAGGTTGTCTCTTAGATCCTTTACCCTTGGCCCAACTCCCGGTTCTTCTGTTGATTATAAATTATGTTTCCTTTGTTTCCTCCTCTTCATGAGATTCAACAACATCACTTTTAGTGGTTTCTATTTCTTACTCTGAATGGGACTTTAGATCTCCCATCATGTCAAAGGTGAACTTGGTACCTATTTTCTCTAATTCTAAAATATTATGCTTCACTCACAACTTAGAATACTTCAATATAGGCATGGTGAGTTGATTCAAGTCAGTTATCCCAACCTTTGACTAGTTCATGTAGTAGGGAGTGGCTTATCTTTGTATTTCTCAAAGTCATGATGTTGTAAATAGTCCTCTTCATCATCTACCTGATGAGGAATATTGACTATTTTATGAAGTTTGATTAATCTGAAGGGTAGCTTTGAGAATTTTCTTCTTATCACTTCCACCTCATTCTATATTTGGCCCAATAGTCTTGAATGTGATCCTTATGATTGAATTCCTATTGGCCATTCTCTATGCAATACCATAGGGATCAAAGTTTCCCCTATCTATGTGAGAATATAAATGATAATTAACCATTTCATTTTTAGAACAATGGGAACTCTGTACAGAAGGAAAAGATTTCAAAATTCCAATCCTCAAAGGAAACTCACCTCAAATTCCCATTTAGTGTGTATTCTTTAGAACAACATCAAATGCAACAACATGCCTAGTTTCTTCCAACAATATGAGCTTATCAATTGGGCACCTTGGAAGTCTAAAGGGCACTGCAAGTGAACCATGCACTCTGATGTAAGGAAACCTTGGAAATTAGATGAACCAATATCCATACTTCTTGATTAAATTCATTGCTTCTACTAAGATCCTAACATGGAGTGCATCTTGCAACACTCTTGTAATGTACATGAGCAGAACATCATTGACCCTCCTATAATTAAAAGTATTGAACTGTAGCTGAGGGTATACATAATATATTCTATCCTTACCCAAGACTCCTTTGTAGCTCAAACCCTTGTATTTTCTCTTTCCAGCAAGCAAGTACACAAGATATGAAGTCATGATGAATTTCTTTGTCTTGTACACTTCTCAGTTGCATCTCTAGATTGTCACTGATGATGCCAACCCAATGCTAGTGAGTTCCCTTGAATATTTGTGAGATGACATAAAACATCCATTCCTTGAACATGAATGCTTCATCTAGACCCATTACTCTGCAAAAAAGTGTAATCATGTCATTGTATTCCTACTTGAAGTATGCTCTATACAATTTCTTGCAAAATTTGGAATAGTGTGATTTAGGCTTCTCGATCCAGGATCTATTCATGATTTCCAAAGCCTTGGAGGGATCATTTTCATAGAAATCTTCAGCTTCTTTTATTCTTATCTTCACCAACTTCTTATGTGACTCAATGTTAAAAGTTCTAGCTATGAAAATTTCCTCTATTATTTTTTCTATTATTCTTCCTTGAGGGCCCATAATTACCCTTTTATCCAAGTCATAATGCTTGACACATTCCATAATAAGTTTAGGGCACTGCACTAAAGGTGAGAACCCAATAGCTTGATCCAATCTTGTATGAGTAATGGCCTAAGCAAGGGGGTTTTGTGCTCCACCGAACATCCTTTGCTTAAAATAATCATAGTCTACGTGACCCATGTTGGTGTCTCCACCTTACTCCATATGTAAATGAACTTAGTCTCTTGCTTTATACCCTTGAAATTATACTTCCTTTTCTTTGCTCTAGTTAGAGAACCTTCCTTAATTGGGTTAGCTAATTTTTCCTTAGAATTTGTACCTGTGTTGGATTCATCCTATATTTTTTTAAGAAAATATTGTAATTACCAAAATATTAAGGAAAAAAAACTAATTGCATCATTGATTGAATCATTAAAATACATATGAAACTAAAAATCCATATCTAACTAATGCCAAGATAATGAAAACCAATCTTAAACCCTTCAAAATGCATCTTAAGAAAACTTCGAGTTTATCCACCTCTCACACATTTTAGTGATGAATACATTTTAAGGGAATTTACCCTTGAGTAGATTCCATGAAGGTCTAGAGGCTCGTGGAATTACCTCACAGGTGGATTTTCACAAAATATCATAAACTTAACCAAAAATTTGACATCAAATATCTTAATTCCATGGAGATTCATCATTTATCCATTTCAACAATTTCACTCAAAGACCCATTACACATCCCGTAATTTTGAGGATTTTCACTTGGATCAGATTTGGGAAAATATGTGACCCAAGGATTTTCATGAAGGAACTAACTCTTAGGGAATCCATTCTATGAAGGAGACAAGGTTTAGAGAAATCTATGGAGGATGGAATTTAGGAAAGAAAAATTCTATCAGGTTTCTCCATCAATTGTAGATTTTCATGAAGTTTTCACTCATCACACATTTTCAACTTGTCATGAATTTTTGGAAACTTCTAACTCAAAATTTGACTCAAATTTGAGATCTCTCGCTCCTAAGTCAAGATTGGACTCGAATGCTAATAATTTTTTCAAAATCCAAAACAACCTCAATGCACTGTTTACCATAAATAAAGTAACCATCATCGATTTCTCCAAATAAAACCAGGGTTTGAACATGACTAGGTTTATCACTTCAATTCACATATCCAAGTTATCAATAAATAAAACTCTTAAGCATGGATGCACATTACATGGGTAATAAACATAGTTTAAGTGTGGAACGCTAACCTTGTCAAAACATGGGTGCCCTAGCTCATAATTGACTAAACTTGAAAACCCTAATGATCAAGAATAACACCCTAACAAATTCTAGCTTGAATCAAGGCCACTGCAGCAAAATGTGAGGGCTCATTCAAGTATCAATCATTCTCGACTGTTTATTGATAAAATTAAATGCAAATGGTAGTTTTCAAATCAAATGGCGATAAAATTAAGGTAACAATATAAAATGTACCATTTGATTATTAAATGAAATCAAGAAACATCATTAAAATTATTAGAGGTCACAAAAAACCCTACCTTTTAAGCTCAAAAGACCAAAACACTGACACCCATATACTTGCTTTGAGTAAACCCTAGTTGGAAAATTGGAGCACCAAATGCACAAATTGCTTATCTTCGAAATGCAAGAGATACCAAGTGCTCCAGAGATGCAATGATTGAAAAATGATGAAAATGAAGTGAAAAAGACCCTTTAAATTACACCCAAAGGAGCTTTATGACCAAATAGGAAACTATCATGGCTATAAGTTCATCAACAAGACCGTCTAAAAGTTTGGGAATTCGAGGCCATGACAGATTCAAAGAAATCTAGGCACTAGGGATTTTAGTAAAAGTATTAACACCCAGAGAATCCGTGAGGAGGTGGATTCTGTGAAAAACAAGTCCCTTAGGAAAATCAACCTAGGGCAGATTTCTGCAATAGGCTAATCCTTCGAGAAAATACACTTGGGACAAATTTTCGTAAAACCCTCCAACACTTGCAAAATTTGACACTTTAATGATTCTTTTTGTGAAACTTCCAAGCTTGGGTTAGCAAAGATGGGAATCTTATAAAATGAGACACCTAAAGTGTAGATAAAAACTATGAAGCTCAATGAAGTGAAGCAAATAAAAAAAAGCAACCTATCCCTTGAGGGAAAAAAGGGGAACCTAAAAAACAAAGCATGAAAGAAAAGAAAACAAAAGAGGGTCCCTACCTCTGGTGGGGCGTGTGTCCAAAAAGTGCACAAAAAATGGTGACTCCATTGGGAAAATGCTTTGTGTTTCAATGACAAACTGGAATCAAGAACCTATAATCTCTCATTTTGAGCTTCACATTAGGTCAATCAATAAACTAAAGGTTCAAAATCAATGAACAAGCTAGCCCTTCCCATGCTAGAAATCCCAGTGTGTGGAAAAGTATTAATTTCCTTCCCTAAGTTATTGCATAGACTAGGTTTAGTCAAGTTAAGCTACATGAATGATTCTAACTCCAAAAGTATCCTAGATAGAGCCTTGCTACTAGCAAGGATTCCATAGCCCTAACAAGGTTATCATTGTGATTCTCCCAAACATAGTTCTACTACCAACCAGGCATCCATAGCCCCCAATAGAGATATTAAAATCCTCCTGAAAAGCTAAATTTTCTCTTTTGATTTTCAATATTTTCTTTTCACTTCTTTTTATTTTCAACCTATAAGCAATGAATCTCACACTCAAGGATAAGAATCATAGTGATGTTGAAGCATAAATCTAATATTTTTCACTTAACAAGACCTCACAAGGAAACTACAACAACCTTAGGATTCTTAAGATGTGTGTAAAATGTAAGATTTGAGCACATTCAAGAACTAACTCAATTAAATGACTTATCCACTTTGTACGTCTAGCACATGTGACACCAAATAGAGGATTTCCACCATCCCATCCAAAAAAATATTAGAGTTTGTAAAAGAAATACTTGAAGCAATCCTAGATAAATGTTTATTGTGTAGATAAAACAATCCCCAACCAAAAGACCAAGAAGACCCCAAAATGAGAAAAAAGAAAAGAAAAGAAACTTAAACTAACCAAAACAAAAGTAAAAGAAAACCAAAATAAAGAAAACACCTAAACTAACTATTTAAAAGGAGTGAGTTGAAATAGCTTAGGAAAGGAAATTATACTTTAAATATTTCCCCTTGACTACAAATGAGACATCCTCTCCAATGAGGGTTTTGAGATTGAAAGCATTATCTCCAAGATTTCAAAAATATGAAAGGGGCCAAGCTATACCTTGTCAAATTTACCAGGTTCCCCTTTCTTCTCATGTGCCTCATCCTAGTACAGAACTAAATCAAAAATCTTGAAGGCTTTGACTTTGGCTCTATGATCAAACCATATCTCAACAATACCTTGATGTTTGGAAAAATTCTATAATGCCTCATCTCTTTTCTCTTCTAGCTGTAACAACTCATCTAGGCAGGCCTCCAAATGAGCCCCTTCCTCATAATATTCATTGATAAATTGGAGAGTAGGGATTCTCAATTGAACAGGAAACACAAGCTCAATTCCATAAACCAAATGATAAGGAGAGGTTCCTAGTGTAGTTTTCTATTGGGTATGATCTTGCCATAAAGAAAATATCAACTGGGTATGCCACTCTCTTGGATTCTTATCAATTAACTTGTAAATGATAGTAAGTAGGTTCTTTTTGGTAGATTATACTAAGCCATTCCCTTGGGGATAGTAGTTAGATGCAAACTTAATTATGATCCCATGATCAAATGCCCACCCAAAAAATTTCAAGGATGAAAAGGCAAGACCAAATTATCAGATACAATAGAAAAAGGACATCCAAAATGATTAATAATATAGGCTTCAAGCAAATTGATCACTACCTCTATCATACATTTCTTGCAAGGGATTACTTTAGTCCACCTAGTAAAGTAATCAGTAGTAGTTAAAACATACCTATGTCTAGCTAAAGACGGTGGGTTAATAGGACCAATAAATTCTAGTCCCCACTATGCAAATGGCCTTACCTCAATCACCAATTGTAATGGCAAAGGAGATTTATTTTCCCTAGTGGAAAAAGTTTGACAAATATGATATGATTTCACATGATTGTATGCATCTTTGAATATAGTTGGCTAGTAGTATCCAACATGCATGATTCGAGTTGGAGTAGCCATATCAAATCCATGACCTATGCCATACTTGTCATGGAGTTTTTCCATAATCCGGGCTACCTCCTCCTTTCCAAGAAATTAGAGGTTCACCCCTTCATGATTCTTCTTGTACAAAATTGCCCCTTTAAGCATGTAGTTGGCACTCTTCAAGCGTAACACTCTTGGTTACACTAGATTCAATTAATTAGGACATTTCTAATTCAACAAGTAATAGACCAAATCATCATACCATTCATTAGGTCAAGCATCCTGGAGTTGGTACTACTGTGCTACAATTTTAGGGCATGTTTTAGCCATTTTCCTTCTTAAAGCTTTTCCTCTCACTAGTTTCATAGGCTGAACCTCAATGTCGTATTCCTATAGCATTGTAACCCATTTGGCTCTTCTTTCACCCATTTCATTTTTCATTAGAAAAATTTTCACTAATGGATCAAGCACAATGGAAAACACTTTATTCCTTAAAATGTAATGCTTGAACTTATTGACTCTAGAAACTAGTGCATAAACCTGTTTCTCTACATTTGGGTATTTCAATTCAACATCCTTAATAAGGACAATCATGAAGGCTAGATAAAATTCTCATTTCCTTTGTCTCATCTTTGTGTCAACATGCTAACACAAGAATTATATGATGCAAATGAATATATATAAAATGGATTTGTATATTTTGGACTTACCAATATGGGAGCAAAAACTATGGCCCTCATTATTTCATCAAATGCTTGTTTTGCTTCAACATTCCACTCTACCTTTGCATCTTGCTTCAACATTGCATTCAATGGATTGAATGTTTCTACAAAACTGGTGATGAATTTCTAGATGAAATTTATCTTCCTAAAGAAATACTTCATCTTCGTCTTGCTAGCTAGGGGTTGTATCTTCAAGATTGCTTGGATTCACTTAGTTTCAATAGAAATTCCATGTTCAGAGATTACATGACCTAAGAGCTTTCCTTATGTTACCATGAATATACATTTTTTGGGATTTAGGGAGATACCAAATTCCTTGCATCTTTGGAATACCTTGCGCAGATCTAAAATATGATCTCCCCTATTTTTAGAGAAAATAGTCAAGTCATCCATATAGATAATAATGCTCTTACCAATTATATGTTTGAAGGAAATTTCCATAGCTCTTTGGAAAGTGGCACTTGCATTGATTAGCCTGAAAGGAATTCTTCTATAAGCAAATGTGACCCATTTAGTTGTGAAATAAGTATTGTGCCTATCTTCATATTGTACCATTACTTAGTTGTAACCTAAGTAACCATCCAGGAAGGAAATCATTTGTGAACCATTCACAATATGTAAGACCTTATCCAGTGAAGATATTGGATAGTTTTCCTTCTCTAAAGCACAATTAAGGTTCTTGAAGTCTACGCATAATCTGATCTCACCATTTTTCTTTCTAATTGGAACCAAATTGGCTACCCATGTTGAGTGTCTAACAAGGAAGATGTTACAAGTAGAAAGAAACTTTTGTACCTCCTTCTAAATAAGAGGTTCCAACAATGTATTGATAGGTGTATGTCTTTGCCAAAAAGGCTTGGCATCACACTTGAAAGGAATAGTATGTTTGATTATAGACATATCATAAGTTTTCAGATCTTCATACTCCCAAGCTATAAAATCTTGATACACATGTAATGCATTTATTATTCCTTCCCTTTCCTCAGAAGTGAAAACTTTTCCTATGAATACATTCTTCACCTCCTCTAGAGTGCCCATATTATAAGTAGATCACATTGGCTACTTAATGATGTTGTCTTTGACTGTTGTTCTTGATCGCTTATTTTTTCTAGATCAAAAATCCTTTCTAGCTATACCATACCCCTAGGAATTATATTTGTCTTTAAGTTGATCACCCCTTCCATATCTAGTTATTCCTCCTTAGGTTCTATCTAATCAATTATGTGAGAGTTAAAGACATCAAAACTAGTGATAAAGTCTAGAATGTTCTTGTCATCTTCAAATACCTGAAAGTTTGTCACATGATATGGCATGGAAGGGATCAAAATAATTTCAACTATGAATCTTTTCAACCTTGATAATGAGAATGGCTCTAAGGTGTTGGTTGCCTATGCTAAAGCATCAACAATGTGGTTCATACTTTGGGGAATCAGTTGGATGTTAAATGCATTGAATCCCTCTATGAGGTCCCATACTCTATGCCAACAATTTGTCATTCTTTAGAACAACATCAAATGGAATGACCTTCCTAGTTACTTCCAACAATATGAGCTTATCAGTTGGGTACCTTGGAAGTCTAAAGGGCACTACTAGTGAACCATGCACTTTGATGTAGGAAAACCTTGGAAATTGGATGAACTAATAACCATGCTTCTTGATTAAATTCATTGCTTTTATTGAGATCTTGACATAGAGTGCATCTTGCAACATTCTTGTAATGTACATGATGAAAGCATCATTGACCCTCCTATAATTGGAAGTATTGAATTTTAGTTGAGGGTATACATCACAGATTCTATCCTTACCTAGGACTCCTTTCCAGCTCAAACCCTTGTATTTGTTCTTTCCAACAAGCAAATTGTACACAAGATATGAGGCCATGGTAAATTTCTTTGTTTCTTGTACACTTATCAGTTGCATGTCCATATTGTCACTGAATGCCAACCCAGTGGTAGTGAGTGCCCTTGAAAATTTGTGAGATGACATAAAACATACATTCCTTGAACATGAATTCTTCATCTAGCCCCATTACTTTTCCCAAAAGAGTAATCATGTCATTGTATTCTTGCTTGAAGTCTATCTATACAATTACCTAGGTAATTTGGAATAGTGTGGTTTAGGCTTCTTGATCTAGGAGCTAGGTAATTTGGAATAGTGTGGTTTAGGCTTCTTGATCTAGGAGTTAGTCATGATGTCCAAAGCCTTGGAGGGATCCTTATCATAGAACTCTTGAGCCTCTTTTATTCTTATATTCACTAGTTTTTGAGGTGATCTGTAACACCCTCACCATGAGACCCTAGAGGACAACACTCTAACTCCTCAAATAGAACAATTCTTTTTTGAAAGAGCATTGTTCACACAATTGGAAATGAAATATAATATTATATTCTATCCTAAGTCCTCTAAGGTCTGTGACTATGCTACTAGATTCCCATCATCTAACTAACACGAAGCTATAAATTGTTACATTAAATAAATGCTAACATCAATAATGAATTAAATCTAATCCTCTCATTTAATCAAGAAAACAATGTGATACAACCATAACATGTATTCAAAGAGATCAAATGAATCAATCCATAAATTACATAATAGAGTTCAACATTAGTTTTCATCATTACATTTATACTTCTGAACAGTAATATATCCTTGTATACATATGAGGAATTTACATCCAGTATGATATGACATCAAATTATGTTACAATACATATGAGTTGGTACAATGCAGAATTCTTCAATCCAGAAGGAGTCACCACAATCATGAACAAGGAGAGGGAACCCAATGGAGTACAATGCACTTTCCATCCAACCATGTGGAACCCAAAGGTCCAACCCCCATTCTAGGAGATAGCAAAGGGTCCCACCATCACAATAATGGAAAATTCAATAGACAACACAAGGCTAGCATGACATCAATGAAAAAGTAAAGTGCAACATCAAACGATAGTAACATCACTTCCATCTAGGCACAAAAACATCCTAGAGAAACAAGAAACAATGGAATACTAGACTGTCGTAGGAGTGTCATCACATAGTTCGCCATGGGCTACCCAAGTAGATCTTCCTAGGTCTTGGCATATCATCACATAGTTTGTCATGGGTTACACATAAAGAACTCCCATAAAGGACATTCACACTCAACATCTCATTATACAATTATTTTACACAATAAGACATAACTTACATCAACTCTACATTAAATAGTTTACAACTCAACTAATTACAAGGATGGAAAAGGAATACCACTCCAAGGATCATTTAATTCATTTCTTAAAATCAATTTCGTAGTGGTCTAAACATATGCTATAATGTGACACTCTTTTATCCAAAACAATGATTGACTCATGTAAATACAAGAGATTACTTCCTTCATATTACAATAAAATACAACTGTCTAAAAGCAGATTTCCATGCATATAAACACATACATGTATTTATTTATACATGAATCTAGAGAACAATTGCCATACAGAATCTTACCATCGAACTTCTATTTCCTTTGAATATATAGAATGTAAGACATGACCGTGTATAGATCAAATACATAATTCTTGAACATACATATATATATAATCAAATTTTAAGTGAATGCCAAATTTTTTTTATATATATTGATCAGCAATTTCAATCAAATTCATTTTACTTTTTATTTACAGAGATTACTAACGGATCATTTAATTCATTTCTTAAAATCAATTTCGTAGTGGTCTAAACATATGCTATAATGTGACACTCTTTTATCCAAAACAATGATTGACTCATGTAAATACAAGAGATTACTTCCTTCATATTACAATAAAATACAACTGTCTAAAAGCAGATTTCCATACATATAAACACATACATATATTTATTTATACATGAATCTAGAGAACAATTGCCATACAGAATCTTACCATCGAACTTCTATTTCCTTTGAATATATAGAATGTAAGACATGACCGTGTATAGATCAAATACATAATTCTTGAACATACATATATATATAATCAAATTTTAAGTGAATGCCAAATTTTTTTATATATATTGATCAGCAATTTCAATCAAATTCATTTTACTTTTTATTTACAGAGATTACTAACACAATACACATCTATTTATATGTTGTTAAATCAACATTAATATTGATATATATATATATATATATATATATCTATATATATATACATACATACATACAGAAATTCTATAGTAAAAGGAACTTTTGTTCTCTTGTAACCAATTACACAGTAACCATATATATCAATACAACAATAACTACAATTACTTCTCAAGGGAGACAGATATTAAGTAAATCCCTACACTACCAGCCAAACTAATATTACATGCAGTTTATATTTATGCAAATTGAATGGTTTTCTAAATCTTCTATCGATAATGGTTACTTAACATGCATTAAAAAAAGATTAAATCTGATTCCACCGGTTTCTATAGGACAATGCAAGCAATGGACCAAGAATTCTATAAGAATACACAAAGAAAAAATCACCAAATTCAATGGGGGTAAGTAGGATGCGAAAAGAATAGAGTTTTCAATTTAATTATGATATGAATATTGTAATCTACAGACAGGGTGACATCCAACTTCTATTTTGTTTGGTTAACTATAAAACATGAAGAATACAAAAGGTGAATTTGCACAGCGATGGCCAAGATGAGAAAGAGGAAACTCTGTAAGGCTGACTACCACCAAAGCTAGTTATTAGAAAGCTCATGGCTTGAAGATAGGGGGTGACGCTTATTATCCCATCAAATTGCAAGGTTAAACCAATCAGTTAGAAACAGGGGTGGCCAATACCAATTTAAATTTTATATATATATATGTGTGAATGAGTATCAATAATTGAACAAGAAGGGACTGCTAGATGCATGCTAGAAAAATAGGATCAACAAAATACATTCACTATGCAAGGACAAATAAGCCATCGATTCCCCAAGTCGAATGTTTCAGAGGAGATAATATTACAAAAATGAGATTCGAAGAGAATCCAAAGAGAGGCAGAGGTTTTCACCCTTTTGAAAATGGCGACACTTAACCATTATTATAGCTGAAAGGCTTAAAAATGAATTACAGTTAAACTTTGAGAAAAGAATATAGAGCAACAATTCACGGGGCACTAAGTAATTTAACAATTTATTATTTTTCTTAAAGCAATATAATCTTGCAATATTTGTTTCTAAGCAAAGATTAATGCTGGGAGAAGCAAAGTGATGGCACCTTCAAATTTTTGAAGAGACCGTATTGAAAAATTTTCCTTTACACACTAAGAAGTGCATACGAATTTTTTTCCTAAATGACCTACTTTGGAGGGTCATAATTAGGGGCCTATTGATTGTCATGAAAAATCCATTTGTAGAAATACCCACGTGACATATGTGAACATGAATTTCAATTTTCAGCTTCCTATGATGAGTTTTGATGACATTTTGAAAAGCAAAGCTGAAGGAATTTGGCACTTTTCTGCTATTTGTAAACTTTCAATTCTACAAAATAGCCTCCCGTTCGAGTGAATATTTCACAACTAGATGGTTGTCAAGTAAAAATGACTATTTCTCTCCATTCTCCATACATCAAAGTGCTCCATGGTCTAGTTTCAGAGCCTAATGATCTGATTTGTTATTTTTACCAATTTGAAAGCAAATGCAGTTTATTTAGTTTTACATCTACATTTCTGATAGTGTTTCAAGGTGGTCAACTTTGACCACCAATATCTCTTGAAGAACGATGATTCAAACAAATCTCTCTTGTACATGTGCTTAGTGTATCTAAATGAGCTTATGTTTCCAGTGGCAACCCCCATTAACTTGATTTGATACTTTTTTCGAAGAGGTGATTGAGTGAGTTTTAATTAGTCTTGAATAGTTGTTGTAGAAAGTTTGACCGAGCAACTTTGTTGATTAATATCTTTCACCTCAGAATCTCTTTTGCGAACCTTCTTTTTCAATCCATTCTTCATTCAAATTTGTGCATGTCTATAAGTTTTCAAGACTCCAGAAAGTTGTTTGACTAAGTTTTTAGGGTGATTCTAGAGCCCACTGGGCCAGTTTTAACTAGAGTGCAATTATGCCTAAAAGCAGATTTTAGGAACAACCCAGTTCATGTTTTCAACTCAGATGCATTTAGAGGCAGCATCAAATCAATTCAAGATGAAACTTGTTTTAAAATATTTTCTTTTTACATCGGAACCAAATGGGGACCCGACATGCCTTACATAATTATGGAGTCTCTTTTACAAATTTGAACAAGCTTGATAGTTGAAGACAGTACACATGATAATAGTAGCTTTTAGACTCTATCACAAGGGATCACCTAACCTATGAACAAGATAGTCTTGATGATTATGATGTAGACTTTAAAGGCTTCTTAATGACTGAGTGACTCACTTGACAGTCGTATCACTGCATTCTTGGCCTCTTGAAAATATTTATGATTGCTAAAATGCAATTGATTCTTTCTATTTCAAGACCTTAAAGTTGCACAATTGTGAAACCTTGTCATTAAAGGCAGTGATTTATGGTCTTCAATATTTCAAGAGAATTTCAAGTTAAGTAATCAAAGGGTGTTACTAGTAAATGAGGATACCATGAGGGAGTGCTTTAAGGATACAAAATTCTTCCATCAAATCTTGATGGGTTGTCAGGGTAGCTATGTGATCCTTGAAAAGGAAAATCAATTATACACATGGTTTAAAGTAGAGGAACCTATGATAAATGGGAAGCTTGAAGATTGAGATTAATGTGCTCCAAGAGAAAGATTTAGGGGATGGACTTTTCATTGAGAGTTTCAAGTTTTTACATTGATTCAAGGCGCCAACATAGCTTAGCATGTACAGTAGAAAAATCACAAATGAGAGCATATACATAAAGCAGATTTACTGAGGTGGTTTTAGAAATTCCAAAGCAAGTAAGGGGTTGTGCATGAAAAGGAAAGAATAGAAGCAACTTGCGCTTGCTGAGAAAATGGAGGAAGCAGCAAAGACAAGGCGCACAGCCTGTTGGACAGAGTGCCTCGAAGATAAATGTGGTTCCATGGAACACAATGATATATATGCATAAAATGGATTTGCTGGAAATGCCTCAAAAACTTTTAGGCAAATGCAATTGGCATCTGTGCTGCCATTCCCCCTGCCTGTGCCAAAGAAGGTGGAGGGTGCGCTGCTAGTAAAAGTGAACATGAGTCAGAATTATTTAAAGGGATTTTAATGTAGCTCAAACAAGATTAGAGAACCCGTGGGTGGCAGTAATGATGTGTAAATAAAAAATTGCTTAAGGAAGCTCGCTTTGGGCAAGGACACCAGAATTGAATTCAATCCAATTTGTGCACATTTTGAGGATGAAGTTTTTGCTTAACAATTGAACCTTAGTTTTATTTACATCTTGCTCAAACTCTTTTCACAATGGGGAAATCATGAGAGATGGGTGCTAGTCAAAGCCTTGCATTTATAGCTCAGGCTTGGAATGATTTCAAATCTAGCTTAGGACTCATTTGAATGCATTCTAAGTGGTCAAAAAGCATTTTAAATTCTTTGACTTCATTAGAAACACCTCTGTTCAAGCGCCATTGCCAGCTTAGAAGGGGTGCTACTACAATATAAAAGATATCAATACCAATACATAGCCAAGGAAAGTTTGTATTTGCAGTGAAAAGGTATCGAAAACTGGTTTGATGAATTTCTCACTGCCATAGACTGAGAACCATCATCATGACAAATTAAGTCAAAGAGCCATGATCAACGAATAGGGAATGGAATTGGGGCAGAGAAAATGAAGTCAACGACTGACCAAATATGGAGGTGCAGTCAAATTTGGACCATTCATCACACGTCGTGGGTCTTGGTTGGCTTTTTCCTTTTTAACTAGCAATGGCCTGGGTTTCCATCACCCATCGTGGGTAGTTGCTCTCATTTCCCTAAAGACTGGCGATGAGCGATGTTCATCGCCCATCGCTGGTTTATCTCCCATTTTTTCACTCCATCAAGAGATGGGTGATGGGCTTGGAGGTAGCATGTGGTGGGCCCCGTGAAATAAAGAAAGGGAAAACATTTGAGCGTAAAGTTATGCTCGATAAAGGATTTAATTAAAAAACCACCTTTGTTCATATTTGAAAGTAAAAAATTGCATTGTGTGGGAGGTTGCTTAAAGTGAAAAATGAAAGGTGAGTTTTCATAGTATAGTGAAAGATTTAAGGTGTTAAAAGTGAAAAGAGGGCCTGAAGTAAAATTGAATTAAGTATTATTTGTTGGGCGAGAAATATTAAAGAAATGTTTAAAGTCTTATGCTTTAAATGTAAAGTGAAAGTTTATGGGTTAA
This sequence comes from Sequoia sempervirens, assembly GCA_007258455.2. Taxonomy (NCBI): domain Eukaryota; kingdom Viridiplantae; phylum Streptophyta; class Pinopsida; order Cupressales; family Cupressaceae; genus Sequoia; species Sequoia sempervirens. The sequence continues at coordinate 28,354 of VDFB02390002.1, forward strand.
AGAGTTGAGTATTTTATTGTTGGGTAAATACTTTACAGCCAAGCAAAGGAAATATAAAAGGGGCTTTCCCATGGTAGATATAATTATACTCACTTAGGTAAAGACAATGGTAAAATGTACATGAAGTATGTGTATGAGTTGGGAGGTGAAGAACTTTTAAAGTTACGGGAAATTTTTTTGTTGTAGATGGGGGTGAAAATTTAACTCCTTGGGAGTGTAAATGAAGTGAAATATTTTTGAAATGGAGGCCAATTGAAATGAAATGAAATGTAAATAGCCAATAGCCTACAATTTGTTTTCTCCTTTGGTGATATAAGAAAGGAATTCAAGGCTATTTGACAGGGATCTTTTGTTGAAGTCTAGATCAGAATTGTGCTAATCAAGAACACAAAGAATGCATATAGAGTCCATATCTTAGAGTTTTGAGTAGATGTAGTGAGTTTGGTCAATTATGTGGTTTTTGAACATACTTTAATAAAAATTCTAATCTCTCAAGCTTGTTGTCTCTCCATTTTGATATTTTTCATGAGTAATTAATGGATTTGGATCAATGGTTTGTTCATTAATTATCATTTGTCTTCTACTTTGATATATGATTTAATTATTGATCTGATCTAATGGATGAGTTAAATTCTTTGATTAAGTCATAGATTCATGCTTGTGTCACATGGATTTGGTAAGTAGTCATAGGATTTCAGGTGTTAATGTGTAAATTGTAAGGCAATTGCAAATATTATGGATACATTTAGGATTAAATATGCCTTGTAGTTCAATTTATTATGTTCTGACTCCTAACCTATAGATATGGAACTAGTCTTGACTATTGCATACACTTTTCTCACTTATAGTATTTCAATTCTATAAAAAATCTCATAAATATATGTTCAATTGATCTACCTTTGCTAAATTTTGGTACTACTTGGTATTCTTGGTTGTAGATGTTTAAATTGTCTCAAGGAAATGCTAATTTCGTGAAGGATTTCATCTACTCAGTCCTTGATGAGGATACATCTACTTAATATGCAATGTACATGGAAATCTTGTGAAGGAATATTATAAATACATTTTGGGATCACCCTCATGGGTTTTGCAGAGCCTAAAGTGCAAGAGGAAAGCTAAATTTCTTTCTCTCACTTGTTGGCCAACCCATTTTAGGTGGTTGACTATTGGAATAGGAAAATCCATAGGACGCCTTGAAGATCTAGTTGGAATTTAAAAGAGCCAATAGAATGGAAACTCTGTTGGGGACAAACTTTGAATCTCCAGTTGTTGATTGGTATTTCACAGAGTCAATTATTTTTTGATTTGAACAATTTGGTTCAAATGTTGAAGGAATTGAAACCTGGAGAAAGAAATTATTGCAGTGAACTTGAAATTTTCATAATTTGTGATGCTCTACTGGTGAAAGGAACTCAAAAAGAAATTTACATGTGAAAGAACTTCATGTTATTTGAAGTTCAGTCCTATATGAAGAGAGGTGGTGACTCTATCAAAATAGCATGTTGAAGATTTGAAGAAAAGTTATAGATCTACAATACTTACAATTAGAAAGAAGAATTTGCTACAATTGCAACATTTCTAGGTATTCTTCACTTTCGGTTTTCAAGGAAATTGTGTGTGAAAACCATATTTGAATGTCTTAGGAAAAAAATTTGGTTCCCTATTGAGTGATTTAGCACTAATAAAGGGAAAGGAAAATAATATTGATTTTGCACACTCCCATTTGTTGGATCTCTCATATTGAATGTAATTGTAGTTCCATTGAAATATTTTGTCTAGTGTTCAAATATTTTCTAGTGTGGATGGTTTGAATGAATTTGATATTTTAGAGATTTCCATCCATTTGCATTATCATATGTTTCAAGCCCAGGTTATCACCATGTCAGTGATTGTCATAGTAATCCTTCATTT
>VDFB02390003.1:0-66299 GCA_007258455.2 Sequoia sempervirens
GTGACTCATCACCATCTACCTTGCTGCCCCAATCACTGGCTAATGGAAGCTTTCTTGCAAGTGCATACAGTAATAATCATCTTTCATTAGATGTCTTAAACACGCTAATAAAATACCTTTCCTGGAAACCTTTCACTTCCTTGGTCTAATGTTACTCAGCTCTATTCGAAATCAATTCACTTGGTACCCCCTAATAGAAAAATATTTTGTAATCAACCCATTAGGCATATCTATAGAATGAGTAAATTATTCTTGATTTATTAATATGAACTTGCAGTCCCCTCCATGGCTTGGCCCAATAATGGAGCAAAAGGGGGCTGACATAACTCTCTTTCAAAAAATGCATCTTTTTGTTGCTCAATCATATCCAATTGCAAAAAGAAACAAGTCGGTCATCCAAATTGCTGGAATTCCTGGATTTAAAAAGGGTAAATTATCAACCCCTCCACAACAGACAAGAAGCCATTGAAGAAGTCTCTCTATTGAAAGAAAAAAACAAAGGCTAGCTGAAGCAATTGAACAGAAGGCACAGTAAGGAACAGTAAATAAGAAACCAATTATCCTGCCAAGTCAAGCATGGTGTTAGCTGATTATGGATTTACTGCTGAAAGTCAAACTCTCAAATGCTTGACTGCATCAAAGAATTGTTGTTCCAAATTTCCTAGTTTGCTATGTTATACTATAATGACAAATTTTATATGTTAACCTAGTTCTCTCCTGTTTAGTCTTATGTAAGTTTGGAATATTCTTTGTAATGCTTCCATTTGAAAGCCATCTGTGACAAACTTCCTTCACTCCATGGCCTCAAATTTCTATTAGAGAATAAAGGATTTCTATAATATTCCCTCAGTAATATAATTCTCCTTTCATCAACAAAAAAATGAGCTTGAAGTCATTGTAGATCACTCAAGCAAATACAAATTCTATAGACGACTTCACTGTGCTTCAATTCTAATTCTCATGTACCTACCATAGTAGGCATTCAATTATCACCATTTTCTGTAGCATTGGTTTCCTATGAATTAGAGTAACAACAACAAGTTACAGATATCTTCATAGGCAGATTTCCCCCATTGCTCTTTTCTGTTTCAACTTCCACACTGGCCCTGCCCTGCCTGGCCCAAACTTGTTTGTGAGATATTCTCCCTTATCTGCAGAAACTTGGTTGGGAAAGCAAAACCAACTTCCATGTAAGTTGCTCTTGGTGAATGATAATTAATAAATGTTAATAGACAATTATAGCTTACCAAGAGAGAATGCTACATAAAAAATAGTGGTTTTTCTATTTCAATAAACCCATTATCGTACTTCACACCAAATACTCAATAAATAGCATGTCAAGTAGTTTCTCGCAAACCCTTCAATACAGTTAAATTCAAAAGAAAACCGTAACATAAAAGAGAGGCACTTATCTAATAAATTATATCACCATGATGAGCTGCTTCATATGAAAATCTTTGAGAGATGATCAACAGGAAAGATAAAATCAAAGCTTGATGAAATGAAATGAGAGAGGAAGTGAAAAGAAGAGAATGGCTATCGGTGCCCAAAACTGAAAGCTCAAATAAATTGCTAATGGATCAAAAGAAAAGAATCAAACAGTCAAATAATAAATCTCAAAAGTATAGCACCTTTCCAGCATAAGGATCCAGCAGATTAAAACGCTTGCATAGAAGTAAAGCTGGTCTCCACTGATGCTCCTCTCTGTGTGGAAGTTGCTTTGTCTCCATGTTTTCTGCCTTTTCATGAATTTTCTGTTCCAGCTGCCCCACCAATTGCAAAACTATCAATATGTTTTGAGAAAATAAACTACTACCAATCCTAAAACAATCACCATGGATTGACATAAAAAAACACCCTGCCATGAAAATAATTACCATGGACTCCATTGTTTCTATACTGCCAGATGTAAACCGATTTCCAACAATTGATACTAAGTCCAAGTGCTGATTTGAGGAAACGGAGTTCTGTTTAGATCGACTGTCTTTCTCAATTATCTCTGCAGCAGCTTCAAAGTCAAGTCTTTCTTGTGCACGTTCTAAGTCTGACATATTGCCTTCTATATATGTAGAGCGGAGACCCCCTCGATACTTGTCTTTGAGAAATTGCTCAAATCTTGCCTGTTTAAGTGGATCAGTCTTAAAAGGTTGACTGGCAGATGCACTTTCAAGCTGAATCCTCAAGATAATCAACACAAAAAACATTAGGTTAAGAAAACTTAATGCATATCCAGTCCTAAGAAATCTGTTGAAGTATAGTCAAAAAGTATAAGCTTGAGTTTCGCTCAATGAATTGTTTGCTCTGAGTTAAAAACATGAATGAGTTGGATCAAATACAAGCTCATGATTAACTGTTTCACATATGAATTATTATTCTTGGATGAATTCAAACATTTTTGTAGAACAATTTGAAAGAAAATTGTACCTGTGAATTTGGCTTGGTAAAGGTATCGGAAAGAACTGATTGAAGGCGAGCAACATCCCCAGGTGGAACACATGTGCTAGAAGATTTTAAACTTCTTTCTAAAGGAGTTTCACCTAAAACTCGCCCCCGTTCCTCTGAATCCATCTTTTGCCTCTTGTTTTCATGTGAGCTCTCTGTAAAAGACTTGCTTCTTTCAGCAAGTTTCCTTTGCTCCTCCCACAATTTTCTCTTGTAATAATCATGACCTGGTCCTCCAAAAAGAAACCCAAACAGTGGATTGTTTGCATTCTTCTCCCTAGATAGGTCTTCAAATATTTTACCACTTCTCGCTACAAAAGTCGCAAGGCCATCAATCATCATCCTCAGCTCTGAGTCATCTGGTGGGGCTCCCTCGGGTGGAGGTAGCTCACTAACTTTGCGCTCAATCTCAAGGGGAACAGAGAAATTGTGTTTTGGTACAAATCCAGGAGGAATAATAGGAGGATTAAACCTGAATAAAATTCATTATTATAACCTGGTTAGGTGGAAAGGAATCAATTTCATATGCTTTCAAGTAAACATAAATATTAAAGATGATCTGATATGAATCTGAAGAGACTTAAGCAGCCTTAATTGTCAAGATCCTGCAGAATAGCTTGTGTTCTACTTCAACATTATTTATAAACATTGATTGTTGGCCATAGTATCTCTAATACATAATTTTGGCACACTAGTTTCCATTCAGGCTTCTGAGAGCATTAGACATGTAGGGCAGAGCAGACAAGGCATGGGAGCGAATTAATATCCTTTCATTACTAACAAATACATTATCAGAAAACAATAAAGCATAACACAAAGCAGACATATCGGGAATACATCATCATACTAGTAACAGAAGAATACGTAGGTAAGGATAAAAATATTTTTCTTGATCATTATAAGTTGTACAAAACAAAAATAAAGTAAACTGAAAAATGAAACACAAACACAAGGCTGAAAATCCCCCTCATGCCAGGAACCAAGTTATCTTACTTCTAGTTATCCTTAATGTATGGATTCTATTAAGCATTTCTTAATAGTGTTATTTTTCAGTAAACAAGTAACAAATCTCAAGACTCCAAAATATTGTCTTAGTGTCTTGGTTGACAATATGAAACAGTGAAAGGGTGTTCCATTTACCTTTTAGCAGGCAAAAAATTGCACTGGAGTAACATCTTCTACTTGAATCAATACCAGGACAAAAATGTGATGCTGACTTTCTCATCATTGGGTAATCTAGTTCTGTGGAAGGCAATATATATATCATCAAGTTTTATTCACTTTACTCTTTAATAGTTAAGAATAGAGAAACCAATTGGACGTGAATTTAGCCATGAACTTTTGGTTCTCCCAAATAATATTCCAAGTTCCACCTTAATTAGAATAGTATTTTAACATGGTGGGGCCTATTAAAAATGAGGGTATAATTTTTGAATTATTTCTCAAAAAAAAAGGTAATCAAATAGACTGAAAATTGGTTTCTTTGGTTACCAAAGGTTGTCTATTCTGAAGATTTTGGCCTTCCATGTGAACCTTACAATGTGACCTAAATAATGATTTAGATTGGTAGGACCACAGAAACGGGACTCGCCTAGACTCGGCGAGTCCCGAGTTGAGTCACACCAGCCGAGTCTAGGGGGTTCGGGCTCGGCTGAGTTCGTACGAGTCCTAGCCAGACTCGCCACACTCACCGAGTCTCGGAGAGTCCCATCACCTAGACTCGGCCAGCAGTTTAACTTGCAAAATGCAAAAAAAAAAACATAAAACACTTATCAAATTTGGTTTTCTTTTTTGAGTTATATCTTCTCCCCAGCCCTAAAAGCAACTTCATTTCATTTACTTGGCAAAATAGGAGGAGAAAAGAGAGTTGTGAGGAAAAACAGGAGAGCATTGTAGAGCAACCAGGAAGAGGTAGAAGACAAATCCATCATCAAATTGTATTCGGGAAGCTTCATACCAGCAAAAAGGTGTATTGAGAGCTCTTTACCAACGATTGGAAGGAGTTTCATTTCATTTCAAGCCTAATCTAAGAGGTAAGCTTGATTTTATTTGGTTTTTTTGTGTTTTTTTAGCGAAAATTTTATTGTTTTTTTGAGTTTGCATTTCCTTTTTTACAAACCATACTTGCAAATTGAATAAATTTAGAAACCCTACTTGTTATTGCAGCAGCCTTCATTTGCAATTCAAACCATATTTTTCACAATGTCTCGAACCCTAGCCAGAAAAGACCGTGCTTGGAAACATGCTGAAATCTTTCCTGGGCAGAAAAAATGAGAGGCCAAATGTAAATATTGCAAAACACTTTTTCATGGAGGAATGAAATATTCCCCCTTAATTTTTCCCAAAATTAACATTCAAATCAGCAACCAAACACTGATTAGCGTTAGCTCCAAGAATGCAAATCAGCGAAGAAGATAACTCTAACCAAGAATGTTCACCAAGATCCCAATGTGGGCGAGGTGATAGCATATGGTCAGAGGATCGTTAGGCATAAACAGAGCTAAAAGTATAATTCATCTGCTGATGCAGGCATCCACAAACGGTGGGAATACTCCACTTATTCAGTGGGTGAGTTTACAACAATTATTAGGCGGCAAGCCAGCCTTTAAATCCACTCTTCCAATTATTAACGTGGGGGGAACACTGTCTACAGAACCACTTATAACGTGGGGGGAAATTACAAACAAGAAAGATGTTTATTATAAAACTCAACCACTCAATTGTGGGAGTATAAACTAATATAAAATTGCAGCAAATAAAGGAAGAGCTGTTAGTACTACTAACTAGCTTTACAAAGAATAAGAACAGCTGCAAATAGAATAGATAAGCTTCCAAAAACATTAAACAGTTAGAGTATCACTTCCTCTAACATTTACAATGATATAAGGTGAAGAATTGAAGCTCAAACCAGCAAGTACAATTATTTGATAAGTCTGATATAGAAACAGTGTTAACAGAAAATCAGACCAGCAACAAGAGAACTCACAGAATTGTACGTATCTTTCCCGAATCAGCTCGGAAAGTCTCCAAACCACAGCCAATCAACAACTAGAGACTAGGCGTCCATGTTTCAAGAAGAATTCGAGCCAAAAACAGAGAGAAACAGGTGGCACAAATTTCAAGACAAGCACCAAAAGGTATGGCCCTCTTGAGGGGGTTGACTTGACTTCAAAAATCAGCAACTCAATAATAAATTCCAAGAATTTGCACAAAGGGTCGCCCTTCACAGTTGCACAGCATGAGCGAATACCCATAATGAAATAAAAATCGATAATGAAGCTATGAACAGAAATTAGCTTCAGCCAATTACAACAGCAGTACAAATAGATTATAAATCAGCAATCTGCTTGTAAATAAAATCACCATTGAGCACTATCCACACTCTTGAATAAAGCATGGTCTTCAAAAATCTTCCTAGGAAGCCATAGTTGCAGGCCCGAAGAAAGAATGATTTGCTAAGCTTCCCCTTAGCCAGGTTCTGGATTCATTCCAGCAACGTAACTTTGCTCTTCAAAAATATGCATAATCAGCTCATCATAAAACATCAATATATAGCCTTCAGTTGGCAAATGAAGCAACAAGAGACTCTTCAAATTCCAAGAAGTTGAATCACTTCAACTTCCAAAAAGGATGCCACCTTTTTGCACTTTACTTTTTGAAATATTAAAATATCATTCAACTTCCCCTTTAGGCGTCCAACTTCACTTTGCAACAATAAAGCATTTAATAATTCATTAAATGCACCATTGACCCCTTAATGACCCCCTTTTAAAAACAACATGAAGTGATCATTCCTAGGCGTGGGGGTACAACTGAGAAACATAAAAGTAACTAAGTATAAAACTTAATCCATGGAGATAACCAAACCAAACTGAAACTAAAGAAGGATAAGATGACTTGAGCTGAACTGATGCCGATGCCACTGCCACAAATTGACTTACTAAAAATAGCCAACTGCTATAAATAGTAAATCCACAACAAAACTCATAGAAACTGAACTGAGCTGGAAGCAGGACTTACAGAAAGTGGAAACCCTAAATTTCCAATACTGCTTAGCCTACGAGTTTCCGAAAATAGGCTAAAACCCAAAAGAAGAGCGCAAGGCTAATCTGGGGACATTACAAGGCATCAACAGATTGAAATACCATATTGCACACATACCCGTCCATGATGCAGTGGGCTGCCCTCTTGCACCTCCTGAGGCTATTCATGAGGTGCAAGTGCAATTAGAATCATTTGAATCACAAAAAGAAATGAAAAAGAGGCAGAGGAAGGAGTTGGCGAGCATTGGTGGTGTTGGAGATGCTTCTTCCATGCCTCCATACCATCCTAGTGCTAGTTCTTGTGCTAGTGTTTGTGCTAGTGTTGGTGCTACTGGTAGTGCTAGTGTTGATGCTAGTGCTAGTGGTAGTGGAAGTGTTAGCATTGGTCCTAAAGTTCGTAAATATAGGATGGATTCATATTTTGTACCATGCACTACTCTTGGTTCCCAACCGTCACTTGAGAGCATGGATTGGAACAAGGAAGCACATGATGCAGCCAAGAAATCAATTGCAGACTTCTGGTACTATTGCACCACTCCCTTCCATGTAGCTAGGTAATTCTTTTTTGTTTAATTGTTTTAAAATTTATAGTTTGATGGTTGATTCTTAATATCTTTGTCTCATGAATTTTTATATTTAGAATCTAGATGTATGTCATTATTGAATTTAAATTTAAAGTTAAACTTTTCATTTTACAATACTTATCTAAGTATCTTATTAATTTATTTATAACACGTTTTAGGTCTCCCTTTTGGAAAAATATGGTTGATGCCATAACTATATGTGGGGCAGGGCTCAAAGCCCATAGCGAAGATGAATTAAAGGGCCCACTTTTGAGTCATAAGGTGGCTGATGTAAAAGCCCAAATAGAGGAGCAGTACTTGCAATGGAGCAAGAAGGGTTGTACCATCATGACCGATGGTTGGACCAATAGGAGAAATAGGATGCTACTCAATTTTCTAGTTTCCTCCGCAGGTAATTGTACTTCCCTCAATGCATTGAATAATTTGAAATCTGGATTTGATTTAGTGATTAATATGGCTGATTTATGTTTTCTTTAATTTATTGAATAATTGGTTTTACTTCTTTTTCAGGTGACATTGTGTTCATCAAGTCCATTGATGCTTCCACCCATGTCAAAAGTGCCACATACCTTTGTGAGGCTATAGAGGAGGTCATAGTTGAGGTGGGCGAACAAAATGTGGTTCAAGTGGTGACCGATAATGCAGCAAATTATGTTGCTATCGGAAGACTATTGATGGAGAGGCACCCAACTATATTTTGGACTCCATGTGTCGCCCATTGCCTTGACCTCACATTGAAGGATCTTGGCAAGCTCCCGGATCAAAACATGTTTGGATGTGGCCAAAAACATTTGCAAATTTGTATACAATCACACATGGGTCCTTAGCCTAATGACGAAATACACAAGGTTGAGAGAGTTGGCTCATCCTGGCATCACTAGATTTGCCACAAATTTTATCACATTACAATCCTTGATTCGTTCAAAGGAAGCTTTCAGGCGTATGTTTGTTGGTGAGGAGTGGACTTCCTCATCCTATGCTACAACCACTGCAAGGATTGATGTGACAAATTGCATTTTTGATGAGCCAGGGTTTTGGGCACCAACAGAGGAGATTGTGAAGGTAAAATTTAATTCTACATTATGCTTTAAATTTTATTCATAATTTACTTTTATTTGTTTATTTTTGTTCACACTTAAGTTAATGTTTCACAATGTTTGCAGTTCATCAAGCCCTTGCTAGTTCTCCTACAAGTTGTTGATGGGGAGAAGCCCGTAATGGGCTACATATATGAGGGCATGGATAGGGCCAAAGAGGCCATTAGATCCGTCTATGGTGGAGTTGAAGATAAGTATCGTCCCATTTGGCAGATCATTGATAGGAGATGGCACCACCAGCTTCATAGGCCCCTCCATGCAACCGCATTTTTCCTAAATCCAGCCTTCCAATTCCGTTGTGATTTCCATGCAAATAATGAGGTTCTTAGTGGGCTCTACTCGGTGATAGAGCGAATGATGCCTACTATTACTTCACAGATAGTGCACAAGATAGATGCCTTTACTACTACACAAGGAGAACTCTTTGCACATCAAATGTCCAAAGATAGTAGGATGACATTACAACCAGGTAAAAATATATTTAAGGGCATAATTTTCCTCTTTTTATATTATAATTTATTATTAAATGTTGAATTTGAAACTTGAAACTTGAAAATTAAAGTTGGAAATGAGATTGATTTTATTTCTTTTTCTCATCTTAGATAGATGGTGTCATATGTTTGGTGTTGATACACCAAACCTTCAAAATATTGCCATTCATATATTGAGCCAGCCATGCAGTTCTTCTGGTTGTGAGCGCAATTGGAGTATGTTTGAGCACATACACTCCAAGAAGTGCAATAGATTGTCTGTGGAGAGGATGAATGATCTAGTATATGTTCATTACAACCTTCATCTCAGACAAGCAATTTTTTTACCATGACTCCACCTCGATCAGGCTAGAGGAGGTTGATCGACAGTCTGAGTGGATCACTGAGGCTATAGATGCAATCTTTAGTGATGAAGACCTTGATTGGGTGGACCAGGCAGATAGAGAGGCTAAGGTTGTAGCCATGGCAGAGGAGGAGGCTAGAGCATGAGCAAACACAGTTGGTGTTGGTGAGAGTGGCATGGAGACAAAGGCAGAGACTATGGTTGCAGCTGCTACATCATCCACGACCCTTAAACGCCTTCGGAGGAAGGATGTTGGCTCCTCTATGCCATAGACTTGTAGTTATTGTTTTGATATTTCATATTTGTATGGAAAATTTGATGTCATGGATTTCATATTCCATGAGTTTTGTATACATTTGACTATATTTATATATTTAAGTGTGTTATTTCCTTCAGCAACTCAGCTACAATTTGCGTTTATACTTATGTGATCGATGTATACTTGTGTATCTAATCAAATTTGCTTCTATTTAATGATGTTATTGTGTCTTTAAGGTTTATTTAATAAAGGGTGCATGAAACAAGTTTTAAATCCTTAAAAATCTCTAAATTTCTAGGGTTTTTCATTTTGTCAAGTGTATGTCGAGTCCCAAGTCCCGAGTCGAGTCACCCTCGTCGAGTCCGCACCAAGTCCGAGTCTCGTAACTATGGGTAAGACCTATTGAAAAAGAAGGTATGGTCTCTGCCTCTATGGTGGTATGGCAATAATCATGTAAGCTGGGTTCTTTCTCCTTGAATAAATCTTGTATCACTTGTGATTTCTACTTGAAGAATAAATTTTTTGACAAAGGTATTCACAGATTGATACTTTCCCTTTATTAGCCCTTTCTCATGCACATCCTCTAAAGAAATAAGTATGCACAATCACTAATCTAAATACCTTGTTTAATTGTGATCTATACCTGTTGTGACCTTTTCACACATCGCCCCATCGCAAATGGGGACCCCCAGTTGTCTGCTAGTTTTTAGGGTTTTGTCTCCTTGCAACGGTTTTAATGAGGTCACCTTGTTCAAAGTTTCAAGTCAGTTTTCTGAGGGTCATCCGAGCCAAGTCAATAATCCATGCTTGAATCAGTGCATAAACGTCATAGGAGTGCTCAGAAGGCCCAGGAAACGAAGATTGCCTGTGCATTCGGCCAATTCTGACACTTCTATTTTTTAGGGAATTTGCTTTTTTTGCTCTTTCGTTTTTTCATTTTTGGCATTTTTGGACCAAACAGGGTTCCCTATTTTTTAGGGATTTTGCTTTTTCTATTTTTAGAAAGTCAACCCTGGTCAACGAGTCAACTTTCCATCTTTAGATCCAAAAATCAACCAAAAAATCGAAAATCATTGAAAAATCAAAGAGAAAATCGAAAAATCAAGTGAAAAATCTGAAAAAGCATGGAAAAATCAGTCAAAAATCTGTGAAAAATCAACTTAAAAGCATCAAAATTCTGGAAAATCACCAAAAATCAACCAAAAGAACATAGAATTCATGTCAATTCTGGCTAAATCTGGAAAATTCGCCAAGTTCAAGGTAGAGAAGCTGGCCCTTGAAAAGAGGGACGAAGAGAGAAATGTCTGGAAGCTTGCAAAGTCCACCATGCCTAAGGAGAGGATGGCATGGACTATGGAAAGTCCGCCCAGCCACAAAGAAAGAAATGTCTAGACTCCTCTATAGTCCGCTAGCCTTGAGGGAAAATGTCCAAGACCCTCCAAGGTCCGCCTAGAATTGGCAAAGGTCATCTAAAGTCCGCCCTTAAAAAGTGGGACTTGGCCAAACACTTCCAAAGTCCGCCTTGCTTTTGGCAAGACATGGTCAAAGTCCGCCTAACCTTGTTGGAAAATGGCAAGGATCATGCAAAGTCCGCCACACCTTGGCAAGAGGCCTTTGAAGTCCGCCCAAGCCTTGAGGAGCTTGGCAAGAACCTTGCAAAGTCCGCCATACCTTGGCCAAGTGTTTGGAAAGTCCGCCTAAGCATAAGGAAGTAGAAAAAATTAAAATTTGCTAAGTGTTTGAGGCCTAGAAATGGAAAATTCGAAAATTTGCCTAAGTATAGAGGCCTAAAAGGAAGGAAAATTGGAATTTTGACTAAGTATTTTAACATTTTCAAGAGGAGAAGTGAGAATTTTGGCCAAGAATGAAAGGCAAGCCTAGTGGAAAGTCCGCCATGTCTTGATGAAAGGTAGAAAAAACTTTGGAAAGTCCGCCTAGGCCAAGGCAAAGAAAAAATGAAGTGTGCCTAGCATGAAAATTAAAAAAAAATTAAATTCGCCTAAAGTTTGGATGTCTAGACAAAATTTCATAAAGTTGGCCAACTACACAGAGAAAAATGCACAAGGCAAAGAGGTAGAAAGTCCGCCCCTCAGGAAGATAAAAATTTGTCAAGCATCATGGAATTTCGCCTAAGGAAGACATCCAAACCAGGACCTTGCCTAAATTAAATTCGCCCGAGCGAGAGAAAATTTGACTTTGACAGAATAAAATATGCCTGGTGCAATTAAAAGTTCGCCATGGCAGGGAAAAATAAGGATTTGGCATAACATTTATCGACGAAATGGCTAAAATTTTGACTTGGCTAGACGAAATTGGGAATAAAATTGGAAAATAAACTTTTAGCCAAAGAAAATGAGGAGAAAATCAAAATAGCCATGGGTCCAAAACGAATGGGTTGGAATAAATTAAAATATTGTAATATTTTAATAATTTATTTCCAATACTTAGAAATTTTAAAAAGCCTTGGACAAAATTAAATTCGCCAAACGAGAGTTGGAAGAAAATAAATTGCATTGGACAAAGATAAAATCCGATGGGCATAATTAAATTCGCCATGAATTTAAAGTTGGAAAAAATCGAATTTTTGAAAATCAAAGAGATTTGCCTGGATAAGCTTGACACTAATTCTTTTCGAAAAATAAAGGAAACTTGCCTGTTTGAACAAGAGAAGACAAATCGAGATCGAAAGAGAAGAAGGCAGTTGCTAAAACAAATCAAGATCTTCAACATTATAATGAGTTTCAGCAACTCATTTTTCACAAACACAGTTGAAGAAAAGTTGAAACTCTCTCGAAAGTCTGAGGCAAGTAATTATTCTGCAGGCAAGATCGAATTTCGCAGAGGAAGAAGTAATTTTATGTTGAAGAAGAATTTTCTCGAGAAGTGAAAAGATTTATTTGTTGAAAGTCGAATTCTTCTATGCAAGAGGGGCACACTTCATCACTTGCTTTTTGATTTATTTCTCAGGGTTTAAATCTGATTTGCAGCCAGAAGTCTTTTACTGAGGTTTGATGTTCAGTTGAATAAGTTCGCCTTTCTTCTTCTGTCTCTTTCATGTTGGATATGAAATGGCTAAAATTTCAACTTCACCCATTTACTTTCAGCTTGCTTTTTCGCAGAAATTTAATTATTTAATAAGCTAAAAGTGAAATTTTCGAACCCAAGGCATGAAAGTAAATTATTTTAAAAGGTCCTCGTATTAATGTTAGTATTTTTGACTGCAGGTTGATGACCACGGTGGGCGAATCATCAAAGAAGGCAGCCATGAAGTTCGCCAGCAAAGGTGTCCAGCGAGAGTCCAAAATTAATTCAAAATGGAAAAATGTCGCAGACACCGATCTGGGACATGTCGACTTCGAAGAGTTCAAGAAAAGAATGTATGGACAGAACGGACTTCCGACACCAATAGCCAGGCGGATGGTGAGAAATGGGATCTTTCAGGCAGCTAGATTCCCGCCTGCAGTGGATTGTGTAGAACTGATGGTAGAATGTGCTATCAACTATGATGCTCAAAAGAGGCAGATCATTGCACCTGACGGCAGAACTTTGGCACACTTGAGCGAGGTGGCAATTCAAGAAACTTTCGGCATCCCAGCACATTCTCGGACTGTCTATAAGACCAAGGAGGAAGCTAAGCATTTGTATGACAGTCAACCAGATTTATGCGCCACAAATGTTAACAAGGCATGGATGGACAAGCCTAAACCGTCAATAAAGAAGATGCCTAAGAGGCCACACCGGACAGACTTCAAAGAGGATTATGGGGACATTATTTTGATGCTGAATAGAATAGCTGGCAACCCTCAAGGTACATTTTTCGAGAGCTGGATGTACTACTTCATAGATGAAATCACTTATGGCGTAAAAATGTTCAATTGGTCTAGAATGATAAGTAACAATCTTCACGAGCAGTTGGTCAATTTGGAGGAGACTAAGTCTTTTCACATGAGCTCGTATATTGTCTACTTATTGGCCAAATCATATAAATACTCAGGACTAATTTGCAAGGGCAAAGTTGGTAGCGGAGAAAACGAACTCAGACCTTATGACTGCTACCCACAACTCCAGCTGAAGGAGAAGTCTCATTTCAGAAGGGTGCACGATGCCTTCTTAATGCATATTACCAGAGTACTTCAAGGAGGAGTACATCAAAGGCTGAGTCATGAGGCGAAAAGTTTGATCAGTAAATACGGATCCTGGTTCATCCAGTTTCCAAAATTTACATATGTCACGATCCAAGGATTTACTGGAAATCCCTATAAGTTGCCCATCTATCTAACAAATCGGATGATTCTGCTCGAAGTCCTGAGGCAGCTAGAAGAATATCAAAACATCCAGAGGCCAACCAAGAAGGCATCTGTTACATTCCCATTTTTCATCGGGAATATGTTGGAGTCTTGTCCATCAACGCAGGCAACTGAGAGCGCCAGGTTGGAGATCCAGTGGTACCCGTTCACGGCCTACAAGTCCAAGGTCAACTTCGGCCTACAAGTCCAAGGTCAACTTTGACCCACATCATCATATCCGGACAATGGATGGGAGAAGGTACAAGCACAGGGTGGAATTGGAGGACTTTTGGGCAAACGCTGCTAATGAATACGAGGTCAGAAGGAGATTATGGTCCAGAATGCCAGTTGACTTCATGAGGGCAATTGAACTTTGTCGGGTGCCTGATCAGTTGCAGGACGATGGGAATTACATCCAGCCACGCTTCGAGGAAAGCCGACCTCTTCCTCCCATAAGGTGGTCAGAGCCTGAGCACTCAGACTTTGCAACCTTGATGAGACCAGTGACCAAATACTCTCAGTGGTGGGTTGACCATCATGTCCAAGAGATGAGACAAAAAAGAATAACACTCACGTATGATTTACTGAGCGAGACAGAATCGTATTCCTCCAATGCTGGGGCATCCCATCAGGATTTGATTGAGATTGGAGAGAAAAGGAAGGAGGTAGTTCCAAGTGTAGAGCCTATTCAAAAAAGACAGAAGGGAGAGCCATCTCATTCTGCAGCGTCCCGGAATATTGACAAGCTGATGGCCACCATCGATGAATCCTTGGTTGAAATAATCATACCTCCTACAGTTCAAGAAGAGAACAATGAGCCTATTCAGCTGGATGACAAGGAGCCCTCATCACCTACGAGCACGGAAATACTAGGTTCAGATAATGAGATGGAAGTCCAACATAATGACTTCGAAGAGGGAATGATTTCCGCTCTCAGAGAAGTAGTGGACGTTCCAAATGAGGATGGAATTGAGCAGCCTACTATTCCGGATTGGCTGATAGAAAGGATGAAGATTCAGGCGCCAGAAGAAGCCCAAGAGGAGGATGATACTGAGGACTTCTTGGCAAGACTGGAACGGGTTGCAGTTAAGAAGCTGGCCAAGAAGTTTTCTACCATTTAGCGAGACGAGGCAGGCAGTCGTTCCATACACATCGCAGTACCAACAGTGGACAAGCCACAGGATGAGATCACTCCTCAGGAGTATGCCATAACCACCATAGATCTTGGCCCAACTACAAAAGGTCAGGAAGTGAAGGAACTAGATAATTCTGTCTCAACATAGACATGGGAATGTATTCCAGACATGCAGGAGAGGCTTATTCCAAGCCTTAGGGTCCTAAAAGGCCTCCCAAGAGAAGAGTTGGTTGAAAAAAGGGTGATTGTTGCAGGAGCAGTGTATGATTTTCACCATTGGTTTTGGGTAGTGACTATACGGAGAGAGGTTCTGGAGAGGGCGAAAGAAGATGGGCTCAGAATTGAAGAGTAGGTCAAAGAAATCCAGAAGAAAATTTATATGACAGCTTCAGAGGTGTTTGACCGTGAGATTGTCCGGGAAAACGACATGCAACTGGAGAGGTTGAAACATAAGGTTCAAGAGGTTTTCTTCTCGGCTACTGGACCGATTCTGAGACGGGACTTCGCGAAAGTGGCGAGTCTCTTGACCATCCGGAATGATTTTGTGAAGCAGGAGGCGGATTGGGCAAGCACCTTCGCCAAATGTGTTGAGGACTTAGATGGATTGGAATTCCAGATTAGCATGCTGCCGCCCGTCACGATGGAGGAGGTTATCGCAATCGTGTCCAGGTTCATCGAGTGCAATGCAGACCAAGCAGATAGGGACGCCTCTCCTTGATGATAGCTCCAACTGCCACTTCACTACCTGTTACTGATTGTTCACTAATTGATAACTCATGTTATTTTGGGCAACCCTAATTAGGGTTGAGTTGTAATAATCTTGGCCGTTGATATTGTTTTAATCTCGGCCCTTCATTTGATTCTTGAAACTCTATTTAAACTGGTGATCTCTCACTTTCATTTGTGTGGAGACACTATATGAAATTGTTGCATTGAGACTATTTTCGATAATAAAAGCTCTTATGCATGATTTGCTTTGAATAACTTTTATTGTCAAGTAGTAAGCGAGGTTGCATATCTTCTTCCGCCGTAGATTAAAGTTAGAATTAAGTTAAGTAGAATTTGCTTTTGAGTATTGGTTAAGTGAATGAGAGATTGATCGTATCAATTCAATGGTGAAATATTGCTCATACTTTCTTCGAATGGATGATTTGCATTCGATGTGTAAAGTTAGCCTAAGCTTGTAATTGTGGACACCTAACTTCGGTCTCATTCGAGATTTGAAAATCATAATCACACACCCTTGAAGATTGCACCCACCTTGCGTAAGCTGTCCAACAGGAGGCGAAACAAAGTGCAGTTGTCCCTTTCATCGGATCCTTACTGTCTCTTAAATTCTTAGGCGTAGAATAGAATCCCCTGAACCCTTATCTTTTTGCTATTTTTTTTTTAAGATCCAAATTGAAGTCCCGATTGAAGAGAGCCCCTAATGATAAATCCACCTAAGTCCCAAACTTGTGAAAATCTCTTTAACGTAAGTCCCCTTGTTTATTACCAGCAAATCACAACGCCCATTGAGCTTATCCACACGTCAAGACTTGACAAAAGAAACCTTGGAATCGCCATATGATCTTCTCGCAATCTTAGCATACGCAGTGGTTTTTCAAGAGAGGATAGAGTGCCTCTGGACATTTTATTCTGTGTGTTCGGTGGATGATAAAACGTACACCAACAATACCTTTATGGTGTCTGTTGATGTGTTTTTCGTGACCGCACCAACACAGAATAAGGTTGCCAACGGCTACCCTATCCTCTCTTGAACAAAATCCCCTGCATGCTAAGATTGCTAGAAAGATCATGCATTCAACTCCAAGGTTCCTTCATGTAATGGATAGTCTCAGTTGGCTCGATGTGATTTTGCTAGTATTTCAAGGGGACTTACGCAATTGTTCGGCAGCTAACAGCAGACAGCAGATAAAGGGTTTCACGTGGTTTGAATGATTCAGCAGGTAAGCGCAAGTTTCCTAACACTAACCAAAAATGAACTGAATTTAAATGAGTGTAGGGATAAGAAGGTTCCAATCTATTCTAAGGCGTGGGACATGGCGATCAATTCTCACAGACTTCAACCAAGCTTTGCTTTGCCTCGCTTCGGACAGCTTCCACAAAACCGGTGCAATCTTCAGAGGAGTAATCAAAGGTATTCAAATCACGATCTAGCATGAAGACACCATCACAATGATGCATGCCAACATATAAATCATAATCGAAGTTAAGTTCCATGATGTTCCAGTTGACCACGCAAGGCGAACCCACCGTCAGCGAGCCCGCTAGTGGTATGGATAAGCGAAGTTTTGTTCAAATCGAGCACTACATTCCACAATTACTAAGTACTTGCATGAAATGAAATCTACTTTACTTTAAGCTACTTCAAGATTCTACGTGAATTGGAAGGACGAAGAAGCCTCACTAGCTACTCATAACAAAGAAGAGATCACCATCAATGAAAACTCTTTTTTATGAAAGTGTTCACAACAACTTCTTACAAAGTATTCAAAGGGAAGACTTTCTTTCCTTTCCAGTCTAAGCTAAACTCTCAAACTATGCTACCTTCTATTCTATCAATCTCTCTCTATTACTTCTTTGCTATTCTGACTACATGTACAAATGAGTGGGGATGCCCCTTTATATAGCTGGCCAAGTCCAATGGACGGCCCAAATTACAATCAAATGGATGGCACAAGTTGTGCCACCTCAGCCCTAACCCTAAAAAGAGGAGTGGAGTAATAAATGAACAATTAATTTCCACCATCCTCTAAAAGATTCTCGTCCATACACACGTTCGCATTGTTCTTGTTCCTCTTCTTGACTGCAAACTAGATAAGTATGGTCGCCACTGCTTCAACTCCTTGAATGGATATGGGGGGCATGTTCTCAATCTAACCTAAAGCCCGCAACCTCTTTCTCCTACTCGACGATGATTTTCCTCCCTGATGTTGTTCTTCAACTTTGAAGTACTTGATGGTGACCATTAACGCTTGGGTTTCCATCTTTCCCTCCATCCTAAGCTTTGAAAACATTTCTTCTTTGCCACTTGAGTTGGGCACATACTAGGTCTCAACACTTAGCCACTTCTCCCAAGTATTCGCTTCATCTCCCCAAGTCGTCATGCCTTGGCCTCGGTGCTCACCCTGCAAAACAAGCAAGGAGAAGAGCATCAGAACACTTCATAATATAAACTCGCCTTACTTGATTTTCATGCTTTAACTTCCAAGGTCTGAGTGATCTCCGGATCTGATAGGGTTCATCATTTTTCTCTAGCCAACTTTGCTTTCTTCATGATTTTTCAACATCTGTAGGCAGGGGCATATAACTCCTGCACATCATATTTCAATGCCTTAGAAAAATTTCATCTTCCTCAAGGGCGTATTTAAGAGATGCATTTTAAAATCATCTTTTGAAAGTGTTAGCTTCAACTGCATCTTCTTCAAGAAATTCACTTCACCAGCTGAGGTGTTGACAACTTTGATTTTATTCATCTTTGGCTCAAGAAGACTATCTTCACGAAGAATTTGGGCAAATTCACCTAGGCAATCAACTTCAAATTCATCAACCAAGGCATTTCATTTCAACAACATCCTTTTCCCTTCTTGCCTTAGAAATTTTTTTCAAATTTTCCCCTTAGAAAATTCATCAATCTGGTGCCCATGGAAAATCTTCATCTTGGAGGCCTTCGCGAAGTGTGGAGGACTTTAAAATCACTTCCTTGTCAAAGACGTTCGATACCCAAAAGAAAATTCCCTTTAGAAAGCATCAAATCCATGGGTCTACAAACGAAGGGGTACATTTAATTTTTTGAATTTTAACCTTAGAAAAATATTTTTCCATCAAATTTATTTCAATTCTTCATCTTTGGGCGTATTTTCTTACTCTGTCTTGACAATCTTCATCAACTTCGTGAAGCTGGCACCTTCTAACATATCTTTGTCAGTTTTATCCATGTCTTAGTGAATTTCATCACCTCCATCAAACTTAGGCGTATTTTCCTAGAGGTGGAAAATCATTTCTTAGAAATTTTTTAAATAATATCATCAGAATGGGCGTATTTAGGCATCAAGGAGGAATTTGAATTTTTTCCTTAGAAAAATTTTCTCCATTCACTCTCCAGTCACGGCGCATTTTTCCTAGGGTGGAGGAATTTCATCAACACTTAGCATATATTTTCCTCTTAGAAAGCCACCATCTCCAACATCTTTGGGGCGCATTTCACATGTCAAGGTAGACTTAGCACTTTCAACGCCTTAGCCACCTTTTCAAGTTCATTTCTAACATGGGCGCACTTAGCCTATGGTGAAGGATTTAACCACGCCTTAGTAAATTTTTACCCATCTTCACCTTGCTTGACTTCAACGCCTTGATAATTTCTCCTTTTCATCTTTACCTTGCCTTGATAATTTCTCCTTTTCATCTTTACCTTGCACTTGAGATGGGCGCATTCAAAGGGTAGAGAAGAAAGTCAACATTTTTTGTCTTTTTCCTAGCCCATATGGGTGCATTTGGCATGTGTCAGAGGATTTACCTTGACGCCTTGCTAACTTCTTCATCATCATCCTTGAGGGCGCATTTTGAGGGTGGTGAAGGATATATTCAATGCCTTAGACAATTTTCCATCAATCTCCCAACATGAGGGAGCATTTGAGGGGGGGAGGTGGACAAACTTCATGCCTTAGAAGCTTTTTATGGCTTCCTCCTTCCTTGGGCGCATTTTGAGGGTGGAGGTGGACTAAAGTCCAACACTTAGACAATTTTCATCACCTTGGCTTGAAGATGGGCGCATTTAGGGGTAGGAGGTGGATATTTTCAATACTTAGAATTTTCCATCACCAGCTGAGTGAGTCAGGGCGCATTTAGAGGGTGGAGGTGGACTTGAGTCCAACACTTAAACATTTTTCAACTTCACTACCTTCCTTGGGCGCATGTGGGGGGTCCAGGTGGACGAACTCCAGACTTAGAATTTTCTCAGCTTCCAAGGCAAGTTGGGCGCATTTTGGGGGTCAAGCAGGACGAACTTCAGACTTAGCAAATTTCAACCTTCTGCCAGCTGAGGTGAGGGCGCATTTGAGGTGTGGAGCAAGATGTTCTTCAAACTTAGGCGTTTTTCTCATCTTCACCAGCCAGCTCATGCCTTACTATTATTAATAAGTCCTTTGATTTTCACACTTATGAAGCTTGGATTGATTTGGAATTCACGCCACAGGCTCTTCATGACCTAATTGATCTGTTCACACTGTCGTCCCGAGCTGACCTGCTATTTATAGCATGTTTTTGAAGGTGGTTTACTATTTATAGCAACTACTTGATTTCATGACCTCCACAACTCAGTTTGACTTGAAATTTGAATGTCGTGACCCTCATCGGTAGACTTATCTGTTCACACTGGCGCCTGATGCTAACTTACTATTTATAGCCTGCTTCTAGAACGCCTTACTATAAATAGTAAGTGTTCTGATTGCCTTCAAATTTTACCGGTGGATAGCTTGAAAGATACTGATCGCAGTGGGATACACCGGTTTTTGAAAATTCTGGCATTTGACCCCTCATTTTGGGTCCCAAAGCTGGAAACCCTAATTCGTCTTGCATGTGCTTCAGATGAGCTTCGTTTGACCCCGTTTTTGTTGCATGTCGCTGTGTTCATGATTCTGAGGTGTTGGGCAGCTGCCGGAATCCTAAAAATAGCCTCTTAAGACGGTTCCTAAAAAAGTCCTGATCTTGGTTTGCATGTTATAACACTATGTAGCCCTCGAAAAACCCACAAGGGATGTTCAGACATGCGAAGAAAATTTCAACATGCAAACCCTAAAAATAGCCTCTGAAGGCTGAATATTGAAAGTCATCGTCTCATTTTGCATTTACATCATCGCGTAGGTTTCAGAAAACCCAGAAATAATCTCCACACATGCACTTAAAAAACTTTGCATATAAACCCTAAAAATAGCTCCTAAAAGTGAACTTGCTAATAATAGAAAGTTGTCCGTTTTAGCTCAAAATTTGCAGATGAATAGCTTGACATGCTCTGGATGCAGTGTAACAATCAAGATTTCAAAAGTGCTAAAAAAAATGTCCCAAATTAGGCACTTACTAAAAATAGTAAGTTGTCGGAATCCAATGAAATTTTGTTGTGGACCTGTTGGAAGCTTACTGACTGCAACGCCAAGCTCAGATTTTCAACTTATTCACTCCATTTGACTTCAAACTGGCCGGAAGACTTAAAACCCTAATTCTCAAACTTAGCCAAAATCTCAAGTTTAAGCTCAAAGACAGGCACATCCCCAGGAAGGCAGACAGTAGAAGAGAGAGAGAGAGAGAGAGAGAGAGAGACAAAACCAAAGCCAAAAGACCAGAATGGAGCAAAAATTAGGGGGTCCCTATTTAGAATGAGGTGATGTGTGAAAAGGTCACAACAGTGTCCTTAATCATTTTTATATCATTGTTAAGGATATTTTATTGAACATACAATCGTGAATGCTATCATTTTAAATCTGATGTTGAGAATAAAAAAGTTGAATTCCTCATAACCCAACATGGTGAGAACCTAAAAGCTGAAATTCTCAAACACGGCGTTGTGATTCTAGACAGTTCAAAACACCAAGATTTCTAAAGATAGTCACTCTTTCGGATGTACTAAGATTTTTAATTGCCTGCATGTATCTACAAACCTAATGATCAAACTGAACTATGGAATCATCAAATCAGACTATTATATTCAGATATACACTAGCTAAACTTTTGTCCAAAGCACTTTGGTGATTTTTTTTTATTGGATAAATTGAAGATTTATACTAATAACCTAAATTACCGGTCCTGGTTCAAGTTTGGGTTCAAGCTTGAGGTTCAGTTCACCGATTCGATAAAAAAAATTTGGAGGTTAGGTTAGTTTTGGATTCGTTGATACAAAAACATACAAAAATAATAAATATATACATATTTATAGCCGGAAATCAAGAATATTAGATGTAATATATATTTTTAATAATTTCAATGTATAATAATATATATTACTTATTAGCCTTATAAAATATTAATAATGTATAATATTATAATATCACAATAAAATTATAAAAGAAAGTTAATATTGAATTGTTAATAAATAATAAAGTTAATATATAATAATATACAATATTAATTTCAAAAATTAATAAACCTAAATAGCTATTAATAATGTTGGGCAGAGGAAATACCATAATTTTCCTAATTCGTTCACCTCGAACTTTGGCTTAGCAGCACACTCCCAACATCACCCACCGGCTGTGAATGACTTCCAACTTTGAATCCGCCAATAGACCCGCCGTGTCCCACCCGTAGTCACCGTGGGTCCCAAGTATTTCACTTTGTCCGGCCCGTACCAAGAGAAGCTTGACGGTCTTGGCAAAGTTGCTCTCCCGCATTCAGACTTGGCAAAGTCGCTTTTCGCTATCTGCCTTGCAAATGCTTCGCCATTGCCCTGCAAATGCTTCGCCATTGTGGCCATTGCTTCTTCCTGGTCATGCTCTACTTCAGACAAATATTGGGATATGTAAGTTTATAGGTAGATTTGTGGGTGATTTTTATTTGTGAAGAATCTAGAGAACCAACCACAGCCACATCCTTTGCCTGATGATATCTAATAGCAAATAACCAAGAGGAAATTCGTTCGGATAGCAAATAAAAACAGGCAGATTCGTCACAAATTCGCCTAGATAGAACCCACACAAACCCACAAGCAGATTCTCAGACCCTGCCCAGACCCAAGCCAGACCGGACCCGAACCTCAAACCGGGGCCAGATTGGACCCTAACCTACCCCTTGCACCTAACGAACTGGTAACGTAGCTAATAATGAATAAGATTTACTAAGTAAACAAAAACTAATTCTACTACTAGTAGAAAGTGCCTAAGAGCACCAATTACAAGGAAAAGGGAAAATGAAGACGTGTAGCCTTCTAACCCACCCTTCTCCAGTTTTCTTTGGCTTTCCAAATCAATTTGGATTTTATTCTAACTTGGCTTTTCTAAAATAGCTCTTTCTTAATTCTCTAACACTAAATACAATATCTTTCAAAACCAAAATGGATTCAATTTTTCCTCTCTTTTATAATGCCAAATATGTTCCTTTTCAAAATCAAATCAAATTTTATCTTTTGTTTCACTTCTATAAAATCAATTCTTGTATTTTTCAAAATCAAATCTGATTTCACCTTTTATTTCACTTTTAAATTAGGAGGGCCGTGGAGGATACATCTATAATTGATGAGTATATTTCTTAAGGGTTGAGTTGCTAACATCATATGAAAGGACTACGTGGAAATTCTTACGGGAGAAAACCACGGCAAAATATTGCTTGTATGATATCTTCTTACAAATTTCATAGGCCCCAACCCACTGAAGCCACCAATCCCGACCACTAAGCACCAACCTAGCAAGAGACCAATCTCTTCTAATGAGAGGCACCAACCTCCTGATCTCCTCAACCAGGAGGCTCCAACCTCCAAATGAATATTATGTTTTCCTTATGAATCAGTATAAGTCAATTTTTTATCAATTTAAACTTTAAAAATCACAATGAAGCAATCACAAAAATCCACACATAAGAGACAAGATTTTACGTGGAAATTCTTACTGGAGAAAACCACGGCAAAATATTGCTTCTATGATATCTTCTTACAAATTTCATAGGCCCTAGCCCACTGGAGCCACCAATCCCCACCACTAAGCACCAACCCAACAAGAGACACCAATCCCCACCACTAAGCACCAACCCAGCAAGAGACACCAATCTCTTCTAATGAGAGGCACCAACCTCCCGATCTCCTCAACCAGGAGGCTCCAACCTCCAAATGAATATTATGTTTGCCTTGTGAATTAGTTTAAGTCAATTTTTTACCAATTTAAACTTTAAAAATCACAATGAAGCAATCACAAAAATCCACACATAAGAGACAAGATTTTACATGGAAATTCTTACTAGAGAAAACCACAGCAAAATATTGCTTCTATGATATCTTCTTACAAATTTCATAGGCCCCAACCCACTAGAGCCACCAATCCCCACCACTAAGCACCAACCCAGCAAGAGACACCAATCTCTTCTAATGAGAGGCACCAACCTCCCGATCTCCTCAACTAGGAGGCTCCAACCTCCAAATGAATATTATGTTTGCCTTCTTGATCATCGCTACAGTGATGTTTCACAATTCACCCTTGATGCCTTCACAAAATTCTGCTATAAATTCCCTCACCAATCTGCCCAAAATTGTTCATAGAACTGCTCACAACTTCGGCATAAATCTGTACCAAAATATCTAAAAGATCTACTTAATTCTTCAACAACTTTTGTTTATAAATCTGCCATGATCTTGTTTTTAAATCTGCTCCAATATACTTCAGATCTGCTAATGTATAAAAATATATTCATTAATTGCTTGCCTTCAAAACTCTTCACACACTCCTCTTTATATCTTCTTGAAAGGGGGCGGTTTTTCATGATGAGATATACCACTTGCCAAGGGAGAAAACTCCTCATATATATGCAACTCTTCAAACAAAACATTGCCGCTTGGAATGGGTCGGCTCATTCATATATATGCAACGCCTCTGACATAAATGACAATATTTTTCCAACAAGTTATACATCTTATTTCTCAAAAGGAAGAAAGAAATCTAATTTACTAATTTCAACTGGTGGCCAAAAAAGGGCAAAGGGACTGTGAAAAAATATAATAAGTAAAATTTCAATGGGAGAGGCTGATTTATTTACATTAAGGTAGAAATAGAAAAATAGAAGATAAAATGAACTGAGCACTATCATATAACAAAAACCCTAAAGCAGGTAGGATTTGAGACCTAAGAGGGAACAAAGAACGAAGCACTAAGGCAGTAGCAGCGATGAAGATATTCTGAAAGCCATGTTAACCAACTACTCTCCCAGCATTTGAAGCTGTGAAAAAGCTGATTGAAAGACTAGTAATAATTGGTCAAGGCATCTTATGTCTACATTGCCTTGCAATTCTTGCAAATGGCCACACTTCTAATGGTATTTTTTTGAGGTCCCTGACATCTACACTTGCTTCAAAGTCTTGCAAGTGTAATATAGTAATAAGGCCTCTTGAGGCATAGGCCATGCAATATCTTAATATAGAAGGTGATCCTCGAGCTGGCAATGTGTGAGGATCAAAGCAATAATATTGATGGTACTAGAATAGGCCCAATGATGAAATGGAAAGCAATAATAGACACAAATAATGAAAAGAAATGAAAAGAGGAATCCAAATGACAATGAAAACGGTAGAACACAGATAGCAGTGTAACTTGTGGGGCAGCCCCCCAAGTCAATTTCTAAATAATAATTCCAAAATAGTAAAATCTCAAACGAATTTCAACGTCCTATGTATATAGTTATAATGAGATTAAAGCTGATAAGCCCCTCGTCAGGCCAAGCTAACATGAGAGAACAAAATCTGAGAAATATTAAAACAATAACATATGCCTAGTACACCAAACGTTGGCTACTCAACACAAACATTGACAATTCAGAAGATACTAACATGAATAAGGATAAGGGTGTGATATGACCCCATCCATTGAGATTTTCCATCAAAGTTTGAGTGTTGCAGGTGTTGTATAAATTTCTCTTCTTTCCAAGTAGCATGTTGTGCAATTAATGAATATACTTCAGATCCACTTAAATGAGGCACCATGAGACCACCCTCTTGCACACCTTTACCAATTGATAAATCACTCTATTTGATTCCACAATCATCTTTCCTCCCTCGTTCAACTCAGGAAGCTCCCTCTCTACTCCAATTAGATGTTAAATAACCTTCTTCAAGCATGATACAGGAAACATGAGATAAACCTCAGACGAACTAGGTAACTCTAATTCATAAGACACATTGCCAATTCTACAAATTATTTTGTACAGTCAAGAAAAGTTGGTCAGATTTTCTAACCAATTATTTCCTGGGAGATAAATATGTAAAACATTAAAGCATGAGGGAAACCCAATCTCATACTTCAAACAAACACTTCCTCTGTTGTTGATTTGCATGCTTATTCATCCTGTTTTGAGCCATATTCACAATCTCATTATGTATTCAAAGAAATTTTTTGTTCCTACTACCTCCAAACTGTAAGGAATGTCCCTCATCAAATGGTGGCATGTGGAAGATAACTACAAAGTGCTTCAACGGGGGTCATCCTGGCTGATGTATGAAAAGACATATTATAACATCAATAATCTAAAGAAAGCTACTAAATGCACTAAAACTGTTTATCCAAAGTAAAACATCAAAAGTAGATTTTGAAGCCCTTGTTGGTAATCTTTGTATGTCAAGCTAGATAGATGTGATATGAAGTACTTAAAGTAGTATCCATAAATCCAATTAGTATTTTTTAGAAGCTGCAAATATTGTGTATCAATAGTAGACTATGATCTTGGAATTTACGTGACACCAATGGGCATGCTTCACAAAAGTTGATGTCACATTATGCATTGCGAAGATAGAAATCACACTGAAAAAATATGTATATTATGTAAGTTATTCACAGCCACTAAAATTACTCTTTTCCCTTCAAAATTAGAAAACCTTGTACTAATTCATGCAAACTTCTTCCCATCACTAGGAATGGAGAGGGACAGTAACAGCCTTGATAATTCTCTAACTTCACCTTTAAAGCATTGGCAAACTTAAGACCTGATTACAAATTCCCTGGCATTCTTTCAATTGTTCTGAAACAAATCCTTAAATCAACTCTTAATTAGGACCACAAAATTAGAACATCAAATTCAACAAACTTTGAAACGTAGAAGCATCTGTGACACCAAAGGGCCCAACCAGAAAGCTCACAGTGAAAGGTACAAGGCTATTTTAAAGATATCCTCAACCTGAATCCTAATTTGATGGCAGCCAAAAAACAGATCTTAGTAATAAGACAGGCCATTCAATATACTAGATATATTATCAAATAAGAGGAATATATCGGCCTCATTTAATTTCAAATAATCCAAATCTGTGCACCAAGAGCAGTCTTCTTCCTCGTAATGACTAAGGCTGTTGAAAAGAGATATGGCTTCGATGAATGATTTTGCATCAAGCACCTCCTCATCCATTAGCTACTCACACTCTTTTGAGAATATGGACAAATGTTAGGTAATAGATCACCTTGAATCAAGTGAATAGCATGATTATGCTCACATATCAGAAAAGACCCTTGGGAATAACTTCATAGGACTTTGTATGTTTTACAATTATGGCTTTCAAATCTTGCAATGGGAACACTTTATTGTATCAGACTTCCATTGAGAAGTTGAGCAACCATTTCGTTTGGTCAATTTTTAAGAATTTTCACCAAATTATGAGAGCCGACCACTCATGAGGGTGTACCATGATAACCATTTAGATTACATGCTTTACACTCTGCACAAAACTTGATAATATTTCCCACACATGCATATAAAATATGCCTAAAGTCTTTCTTCATTGAACCTCTAATACTACATTTGCAACTCCTAAGAAACCAAACACAGAGCTTACTAAGTAATATACAATCACAAGTTGGATATTATGGTATTTTCCTTTACAATTGACAATGCCCCCATTAGCTATTATCATCATCTGAATGTAAAAGCGGGGTATAAAAATAAATTGAGATGATCAACCAATGTATTATCTTAAGTTGGGGCCTCATCAACATTCTCTTCCACCTCTTCTGCATCATCCCTTGTTGTGCTCTTAGTAAAGAGTTTCTTGTATGTACATTTGTTGCCCTTGCTCCACTTACTATCATGAAATTAGCATAGACTTTTTCCCATTTTGTCTTTTCATTGTTGGTCTACCTGTTGTACCCCAAATTAAAAAATTTGCTATACTTAGGCATTTTGAAGAAATGGTAAAAAAGTCTCGTTAAAATTGTCAAAAAAGGTCAAAATTCGGAATTTACATGTCTTGCATAAGAGTCAAAAACTCAAAATTTTCAAAATCTAACGATTTGGGTTGCTTAGAGCGACCTTGTCTACAAAACCCAGATCTCAGTTTTTCAGCCCTAAATTTTAGGAAATTTTTATTTTTAGAAACTTTCTAAAAATAGACTTTTTTCTGGGTTTTTCTGGGTTTCTTCTCAAATGGATACTAGCAAAATTTTCTAAAAATAGAAAGTCTAACTCCAGGGGTTCAAACTGATTTTGATTGGCTTAAAATACTTACTCATCAAGCTAGTATAGTCAAAATCGCCAAAAGATCGGTTTTTCTCTGGTGGGTCATTTTTTGCTTTTTCAGAAGCTTTTCAGAAGCTCCAAGGTCATTAATGGAGGTTGTTCAACTACCAGGAGTCGGATTTGAAGTCTCAAGCACTGCATAGATCAAGGAATTGCAACTGATGATCAAGGCACGAGGAACGAAGAATGGAGGTTGGAGAATCTTGAAAATTGCAAAATTTTGACCAAGTCTAGAGAGTTCAGGTGCCCCAACTCAATCTAGGCGCCTAGGATTCTATGCCTTAGCCATTTTTCCATCCAGACAATCGAGGCATTAAGTGGTGAATGAGGAACGAGGGAGAAAGTGAAAAATGAGAAATAAAGACTATCTCTGGAGACTCTAGGCACCCCAACTAGCCAGGGGTGCCTATGATTTCAAGGCATCAAATGTCAGAGTTAGGGTTTTGTACCTCCAGGACATCCTATTCAAAATCCTCCCAGCTCCGTAGTGAATCTAGCAACAAGTTCATCAGATCAACCAGTCAACTGAAATCTTAGATTGAACGGAGAAGTCTTGACGAAATGACAAATTGCAAACCATGAAAATATCAAAAATTAAACTAAGTCTGGGAACTTTGGGCGCCCTAGGCAGCCAGGGGTGCTTAGCCTATTGGAGAACCTAATGCAGAGATTAGGGTTTGCAGATGTATTCATCGTCTTCGAAATCCTGTCAGCTATCTAGTGTATATCTCAGCCTAATCGTCAAATCCGCTGTCACTAGCAATTGCAAATCAAACAGAGGACAGAAAATGGAAGATCAAAGTCTGAATATGAAAATGCTCAAAAAATGGTTTAAGTCTACAAAAGTTGGGCGCCCCAAGTAGCGAAGGGCACCCAAGCTTTTGACCCCCAAAATTCAGCTTTCAAGAAATATTACTTCCAGAAGACCCCCCTCAGAATTCAATAGGCTATCCAACAAGTCCAACCATCAGTTCATTGGACCTCCTGATCATCCAAAAACGAGAATTCATCCAAAGATCAAGGAAAACACAGAAATTGAAGAGCAACATGCAAATGGATAACACCGGTGATCTTGGTCGTCCTAGCTAGCCAAGGGCGCCCAACATTTTGAAGGTCCTGATCATGTTTTTGTCAAAAGTTATCTCCAAGATAATCTTCTCAAACTCAGTTAGGCTACGCAATGGATCATTCAGCCAGCTCACGGGATTCACCAAGCTCCTGGAAATCAAGATCAAACTAGGGCTAAAACTCAAGCAAAAGTTGAAATTGTCATAAAATTGGCTAAGTCTGGAGAGGAAAAACGCCTCTAGACAAGAAAGGCGCCTAAGGCTCAATGCCTTAGTCAAATTTTCAAGTTTTCATCATAGAACTTTCTAAAAAATGTCCACATTCAATGAACCTACTCAGGATTGGCTTCAAGAAGTTTTAAAGCTAGAGAATAAAACAAGTTTTCAACTTAAAAACCTATTTAAAGAATGCCTTTGCATTCATTCTTCACAATTTTTGCAGGTCGCGTCCAAGGCAAGAGAAGCAGAAACATAAAATTTTATTCATTTCAAGATTCAAAGGCTAAAACTTGGAGATTTTTCATAGTTCTCCATATTTTCCAGATCAGCTCACATAAATGCTTCCTTTTTCATGCTTTATTTTTCCAAGGCATCAATTTTCAAAACGAGGTCATCTTTTTCAATTTTCAGCAATCTAGGTCAGCTCAGTTTATGATTCTCAACAACTTTGGAAAAAATTTCAACTTTCAAGAACCTGCTTTTTTTCTTGCATGTCCAAGAAATTTTCAGAATTTTCAAAATTTGATCAACTAGATCCATACAAAACATGACTCTGCACAAAACCCAACTCTCAACTTTTTTTAGAAAAAATTCAAAAATTAGGGTTTTTGTTTCTTCAACCAGCCATCAACAATTTTCAAAAACAAACGATCTGGGTCTTTTTGTAACGAAATTCTCTACAAAACCCATATCTCAGATTTTTTATTTTTGAAAAATCTGCCCGTTTGAAGAAGAAAAATCAGCAAGCTAAAATTAGGGTTTGTGCAGAAATTGTCCAAACATAGTCAAGTTTACAGTCAATCTTCAAGTTTTTCAGCATGCAGTCCCATCGAATTCAAAGCCAAACAAGTGTTGTATCATGATTATCATAACGGATGATGTTGAGAAGTGCTTTTCTCATACCACCATGGACAAAAAAACATCATCTCAGTCAAAGAACGTGAAAGGGCGCAGTATGAGCAAAAGGACAAGTATTGGACAAGAGTTGTACAATACACTTCCATTGAAAAATCAGAAGAAGTGTTAGAAGTATAAAAGTTGCAAAAGAAACTAAGGAATGTCAGAAGATGGTCACACACCAAGTAAAAAAAGATATGTTGAAGCAAGATGATTTATTTATAAAAGGTCATCACTCCAGTTGCAAAGCCGCCGAAATTAGCAAGATTTGATCAAAGTAGCTAAAGATGTGAAAGATTTTATAAGTTCAATTGCAGAAAGTGAAGAGATCTTGGAAAAGCGGAATTTTGCTATAGATAGTATTGATGCTCTTGATAGAGATACAATTTCCATCTTTTTGGCGGATGTGGTTGAGATTTAAAGCAGCAGTTAACTCGATGCTTTCTCCCAACTTTCTTTCCATTCTTATCTCATACTTTCTTTCTATTCTTGGCTCATGCTTATCCATTCTTTGAGAAGAAGAAAGAAAACAAGTTGTAATAGTTGGCACTTTCCCTGTTTTATGCTTTCATAGGTTGTTAGATGCTTATCTTGTTTTAGTTTTAGAAATAAAGCTTGCATGTTGGCAAGTCTTGGTTGTAAAAGCAAGGAGATTTTAGGGTCCCCTACTCCTCTACTTGTGTATAAATCAAGGCAGCCTTGCTCATTTTTCTTTAACCATGCTTGTGATAACAAAACGCTGAGCCTACTAGTGCCTTTTAATTGTTATTCAGTATTGTTCACTTAGTGTAAGAGCAAGCTTGCATGTCTCCTTTAGCTGCAAGATATTGTTCAATTCATGTGTTACTTGTGTCAATGTGTTCTGGTTTGATCGCTAAATTGTAAGCCCATTTTGATACAATCCTGCTGTCCCAGAAGTGTAATATTTGTTACTTGAAATTTGAGAAAAGGAAATCTTATGCCTCATTTGCTTTGATCTACTGTCTCAGGTTTCTGTTTTATATGTTCTGCTTATATGATCTTTATTTCAGCTTGCATTGAAAGTATAGTAGATGTGCGTTGGAAGAAAGTTTGTCTAAGTATTTATGTCAAAGAATCATTCCTTGTTCATTTCTAACTCTCAAGTTTTGAGTTTACTTGAGTGGTTAGAAACGTCATTAGAGTAGGCTTAGTCGTAGTTGAAATTCAAAAAAGAAAATCCAAGCTACGGCAATTGAATTTTATTATATTGTGCTCTTAGCTAAACAAAAAGATTGGCAAATTAGTTTTAATTTACTTTCTTTAAGCAACATCAACAAAGAGGGAGCTTCCCCTCCTAATTCAAAGAGCAGTTTATCTGTGCATAGCTGTCTATTTCTAATCCGCATTCCAGAGGTGCAAATTGAAACGCCAACACTACCAATCATGTTGAATATGGTTAGCCTTGCATAATAGTGCCAAGAACCTTTGGTTCAAAGTATCCTCCTAAGGCGAATTGGAAAAACGTTTTTTTTTTTATTCAATCTCTCAAACAAGATTTGTTGCCTCCTAGAAATTTTGGGGTTTGTAAAATCTATCCTTTTGTCACATGACTTCAATCCCCAACACTACCAATCATGTTGAATATGGTTAGCCTTGCATAATAGTGCCAAGAACCTTTGGTTCAAAGTATCCTCCTAAGGCGAATTGGAAAAATGTTTTTTCTTTTTATTCAATCTCTCAAACAAGATTTGTTGCCTCCTAGAAATTTTGGGGCTTGTAAAATCTATCCTCTTGTCCCATGACTTCAATCCCTATGAGTAAGTCTGGGAGATTTTATCAATGACATCATCCACTGTGAATCAAGCTTTTAAAATTGTATTATATTTTGAATATTTTAAGCTTCCATAGTTCGTATTTTATTGCAATAAGGATTTTGTAACAAAAATTGTTTGTAGAATATTACAAATCCTATTTGACAAAAACTATAAAACTAAAATAAGGAGTTTTTTCCATTCACTATCTAACTAAATGACCACATCCCCCACAAACACCAACCATGAATATGGAGTACCCTTTTCATTTCAAAATCTAGCAATATCATTGGTATTGCTCATTCCTCAAATATTATGTTACTAGTGATGCTTTGTTCCAATGCTTTTTACTATATTTCAAAGAATTGTTCCTTTTTAAACAATGTTAGGAGCTCACTTTTGTCAAACTTGTAAATATTCAACCTAAGGAGATTATAAATTAGTGTACCAAAATTGCCACTATTATTGAAATCAACCCTCTTGTGCTCGACCATTTTATTGTGTTAACTAGTGAAATTACTTGAGCATAATGTTTTGCACTTCTTATCAAAATACCCCATATCTTCGATAGAGCCCATGTGCCATTGTAGCTCTTCCACCCTTGAGGCAATCTTGGAAAAACACTGAGCATAATCCGGATGGTTGGGAGCATTAGTTTCATAGGCTTCTAATGAAAAACACTAAGTGAAGATCAATAATTGCTTGAAAATCCGGTTGGCTGGGAGCATTAGTTTCATAGGCTTCTAATGAACATATTTGGGCCACAAATTCATCAACTCCTTTCTTAAGCAACTTCTGCATTTGATGAGCACTTACCATTTGTGGGTACTGTCTTTTCTTTTAATTGATATATCATGAATAGTTCTTGAAAGTTCATCTAAATTTTCCCCAATGTAGTAATCCATTGTACTCCCAAAACAATATATGTTGCACCCATGGAGATAGCATACATTGAGCAATCAAGGTGATAATCTCCCATGGATAATTTAATGTTGTGGCATATTCCAGAACAACAGTACCACCATCTGCAATCAAGACCTAAAACTCTGGAGTTAGATATATTAAAAGATATAGATGAGTAGCCAACTTTATTTTAATCAAATTATGAGTACAACCCAAGTCGATCAACAATATTACTTTATGCTTCTTTAAGAAACCCATTACCTTGAGAGTTTTTGGGGCACTAAATCCTAAGAGTGCATGACAAGATATGATTGGTTGGAACTCATGCGATTCCTCATCTGACTCCATATCACCCACTAATATTGGTTCCTCCTCTTCTCCCTCGCTTAGTCCTTCAATATAGAACAATTTCTTTTCATTGCATTTATGTCCTCGATTGTATTTGTTGTCACAATTGAAACACAACCCCTTTGCTCTCTTCTCCTCAATTTGTTGTGGAGTCAACCTAGTAGGTTGAGGTAATGAATGTCTAGGAGAGCTCATTTCTCTTATGTTTGCAATCCCTTCTCACCTACTGGCCAAAAACTTCTCCACAACTTGTCTTGCCATAAGTATCACTTGCGACAAGGATTGTGGTTGGAACAAATGTACCTCATACTTTATATGGTCCTTTAAAGCTCCTAGAAATAATTCCTTCAAATTTTCTTTTGTCACATTCTCCACTCCTAGACAAAGGGCTTGAAATTGTTGAGTATAGTCCTTGACCGTACCAATTTGCTTTAATTTAGTGAGTTGCCAGAAGTAGCTATCCATAAAGTTATCTCCATAATGGGTAGCAAATTCCTCTTGAAAAATTGACCATGTGACCACACAACCCTTTTCTCATCACATAACCAATGATGCCAAATAAATTGATTTGGTTCCAAGTATAATGATGACATAGCCACCTTTTGTTGACTAGGAATGTGATGAAGATCAAAGAACTACTCCATTTGGCAAAGCCAATTAGTTGGATCCTTACCATCAAACTTTCTCATATCCAACTTGGGTATGAATTGCCAAGGCATATGATTATCAAAGGGATGATCCTTCTTGAGATCTGATTCAAGCCCAAAAAAATCATGTCCAACAAAAGCATTATCTTCAACCTTACTAGGTGAATCTTCTCCATTATACTTCATACCATGAATAAGTGATTTTAATTCACTCATATCCTTTTGCATGTCTCTTTTTATTGACGAAATTTCTTTAGTCATCTCCTTCTTTAATGATGAAATTTCATCCTTGACCTTGTTGATTTCATCATTAGGGTTAATATCCTCAATTTCTACATCATCCTTATCTGAAGATTTCCCCAACGTGGTAGCATTTTCTTTGCCTCTTGTTGCAGGCCTCGTAATGATGGCAAGAAATAATTTTGCAATAAAACACACAAATAAATTCAAAATAATCTAAAAAAATTGTTGTAACTTACCAAGGCCTAGGTTGAACTTTGCCAGAAAAATATCCCAAAAGATAGGTGTTTTGCAGCCTTGAGAGCGAATTTATTGGAAACCCTAATTCTCCAAGAAATCACTTAATTTTGCTCCAATTACTCTAAAAATTTTACTGTAGGCTCCTCTCTTATAGCATAAAAAACCCACTAAAAATCAATAAGAAATTTCACAGGATTTGGAAGATATGCACTTTCCAAATAAATTGGACAAAAACCCTAAGTCTGCAATAAATCACTCAATTTTGCTCCAATTCCTCTAAAATCTGGACTGTAGCTTTTCAAATATTCTCTTCAAAAACCCTTTAAAATTCGGACAAAATTTCACCACAATCTGGGAGACATGGCTTTCACAAAATGACCTCCAAAATTGAAAAACAATGCCTTGTCATCACAATGCCAAGATCATGCTTTGATACCACTTGCTATGAAATAACTTGCACAATAGAAGAATATGATATGAAATTTGATACAAATACTTGATAATAACTAAGAATAACAAGCCACTTCAAGGGGACAAACCTCCAATTATCTCTAATGAGAACACAATTCACAATCTGCTAATGAAACAAGACTCACTACTCCCTATATATACCTTACTTATGCCTAGGATATCACCCAGGTGACCTAGATAACCCTATATAAGCCTTAAGCCAACCTAACTAACTAAATAAGAATATAATAATGATAATATGACTTAATTAAGAGTTGAGATAGCCACAAGCCGACTATTCATAACCCTATGTACACTAATATTAAGGGCATAGCATTTTCAGCATGAAATTCAGTATCCCCTCAGTTCTTGTGACAACCACATATTCCTCCCATAACACATTTCCTAAGTTTAAGAAAAAGCAATAGGCTTACATGAAACAGATGGAGAGAGCACAAGAGGAAAGTGATGCTGTTATTCAAGAGCAGCCATCAATTTTTGTTAGAAATTTTCTATGTTTTTATTGCATGTTATAATTCCATAAGCCATGAGAGATTACAATCATGTAGTCATTTGTACCATTTACAAATGGCATGCTTGGATCTCAATCTAAAGGAATGACTAATCTTCATCTAGTTTCATATTGCCATATCTGGCCAGATATGCATATGGAATTGAAGTGCTAATGGTGGTTATGGACTGCATTTTTCTACATGGTTTTGACAACTAAATTTACAAATTTAAAATTATAAATTGAAGATTAACATTTAAATTTGAAGAACAATTTTATGGACAGTATTAACCAATCATCAACTGGCTCAGCTTGCTTTGTATATGTTACACGATAATTATCCCTACGATGGTATCTTAAACAGTAACATAATAAAGACTAGCAATAAAAAAACAACAAAAAAGATCCAACTCAGTTATTTTATAGATTTTTTTAGTGGACATCAAACGATGTTCCACAATGTTACCACCCAAATAAATCAATTTCAAGTATCTGCAAAAGCATATTCTACAGTACAGAATAAGTTTGCTATATTTTATTATCCAGAAAAGAAGTGTCCAATGCCAGATGAGAAATTACCACTCACTGCGACAGCTTGAGACAGATGCAACCTTAAATCCAGGCAACATGTCATCACAAATTTTGACTGTCTTTCCCTTTTTGACCTCCAGGCTACATGAGGGCTGTTCATCATCATCTTGAGGTGCAATGAAAATTTCTGCAGTGCACCCAAGAAAGATAGATTAAAGTTAGAATATTGTAACATTTACATTCAAATACCGTTCAAAAAAAACAATTACTTCAAGTAGATAAGAACTTACAGCTCATTTCAGCAGTTATACAATTAAATATAAATAAGTCCACATTGCCTTGTAAATGAGAATTCCGCCCTCTAGTTCAACACTTGGGCAATGCTTTCAGAGTATACACAACAGAACTTAGGCAATTGACAAGTTCATGCACTCTGAAAAAACTGCAAGAGATCATCTTGTGGTCCAGCAGCAGCTTCAGCAGATTAATGAGCCAAAAAGGCAGTTCACAAATTGTAATTTCCATTCAATGAAGCTGCTGGTCAAGTTAATCAGTGCAACCCTCCATTAAGCAACCAGGAAGAATGATATGTGGGTTGGGTTTGGAATGCTGAAAACCAACCTCCTTGATCAAACAATGGGAAGTGGCTCTGCACTAGCTCAAGACCCAACAACTAAAGGAACTGTGGCCTTTCCTCTTAATGCTATGAACATATCAGCAAATTTTTTCTTTTGCCGTTATAGTTCCACACAAGCTGTTAGTTCTTCTCCTATATGTAATATTGCCTTTCTCCTACATTCTGATAAAACTACAAGAGATCATCTTGTGGTCCAGCAGCAGCTTCAGAAGAGTAAGAAGCCAAAAAAACAGCTCACCAACTGTAATTTCTCATTCAATGAGGCCGCTGGTCAAGTTATTAAGTGTAACCCTCCATTAAGAAACCAAGGAGAAGGTTATGTGAGTTAGGGATTTGGAATGCTGAAAACTGCTCTCCTCGTAGATCAAAAAATGGGAAGCAGTTCTGCGCTACCTCAAGAATCAAAAACTAAGGGAACTGTGCCCTTCCCTCTTAATGCTATGAACACATTATCAAATCTTATTTTGTTGTTGTTGTCATGTCCCCTTTTCCAAATTACAGCCATGGAGAAAACCTCTAGCCTATTCTACTTTCCCATAGGCTAAAGGATAAAACAAGGGAAATGATTAATAATAATATTTTAAGTTGGCCCCAGTAATTTTATATTTAAGGAGCAAATTAATAATATTATTATAATTCAATGTAAATAGATTTAAATTATTATAATTATTTAAAAAATGTTTTAAACACTTTATATTTAAAACGTATTTTTTGATACTTTTGGAGGGATATTTTAAATCACGGGCCCAAATTTGATATCTTTAAAGTGGAGTGCTTGGATTTATTATGGATCATCTTGTCTTCATTTTGCAATTCAACTTTTGAGTTTTGTGTTCAATTTCACATACGATGACGAAAATCCTTAGCTGCTCAAAGATCTTGCAGGATGAAAACGCTCTTGGATTTCTATCAATGGATTTGGGGATAAAAACCCTGGTCCCCTTTTAGGTGATTTCATCCAAGGACAGTATGTGAGCTGAACTTGGTGTTTGCATTTGAGTTTTCAGATTTGTAGTGATTGGTATTTGCAAGCAAATCATTTGCATCACTTGTTTTCAAGGTTTGTTGCTGTTGTTTAATCATCATTTATTTCTAATTTCTTGTTGAGTCTAAGGCACCATCATTCAAGAGTGGTATGTACCATTTTTTTAGGAAAATATACATCATTGTTTGTTGTGATCTGCATATTCCAACCAGTATTTGGGGTGCACCATCATCATTTGCTGCTGCATCATTCTCTTCAATCACCAAACTACAAACACTTGTCACGTCCACACATATGCCTGCTGCAGTTGTACCATTCGAGCCACCATGTATACAAGTTATTTTGGGTTTAACAACCATACCAACAACATTTTCAGTCATTCAAGTATATTGTATAACATCTTGTGAGTAGATTTGTCATTGTTGTAATCCTGAAAATTTGTTTTCAATCAGCATATCAGCATGTACTTTGTTTCAAGTTGCTACTATGGAATAATATCAATTTAGAGGTCTTTCTATTTCTGTTATAATTATTCCATTCAAATCTAAACATATTTGGCAACCTAGGGTTTATATCAGTCATTATAAGCAACTTTACCTCATGTATTTTGGCTCATAAGATTCAAACATGTTAATAATTGATACATTTGAGGTTGCATATCAGCATTTGAGGGTTTCATATGATGTTTCTAGCTTGCAGTTGTTGTAATCAGCATTAGTTTCCATTTTCAGCTTGCTGTTTCAATTTTTATTTTGTTCCATAAATCAAAAAAAAATACAAAAGAATCAGATATTTCCAAAAATTCTAAAAAGGAGACATTACACTGATATCAAAGCATGATGTTGCCTACCTATGTGAGAAGAGCTAATCTTTTTGGATGTGGATCTTTTTTTCATGTATGGTAGTCAAAGAGAATTTGGATATTACAAAGGGATAGAATAAATGCTCACTCACTAGAGAGAGAAGTCATGAGATACCATGACAAGTGAAAAGAAATGAATTTGAAGGAAACTATAAATCAAAGTCAAGGAGTTAGCCAAAGAATATAATTCAATGAGAGAGTCTATGCCAAAGATAGCACAGGCTGTTGGAAAAATATTGTCATTAATGTCAAAGGCATCTTGGTAATAATAGTGGCCCCAAATAAAATTAATTTTGATCACCCCCTTTGGAGTGTTGAAGCTAATTAAATAAAAATTAAATTAAATGCTATGTGGGCCGACCTCCCCTAATTGTGGCGCCCATTTCTAGAGGGTTTGAAAATTAAAAATAAATTAATTTTATATTTTTAAAGAGGGCCAACCCCCTTAGAGAGGTGCACCCCACCTTGGAGAATAAAATAAAATAAATAAAAATGTAACAACCCGTCTCTTAATACACAAGTAAACTCAAGAATTTACTAGAAGGTAAATAAACTTAGTAAACATGAGAGAGAATTTTTTTTTAAAATCATTGCATATGCACAAGAATAAAGTATAACTTTTCCAAATAAATTCAGAACTGGAATTCACATGTAATCATAACTAGAATCAAGATAATTCCTTACAATATTCATTCATATCATAAAGGATACACTTAGCATAAATAATAGTTTTACCTCATAAGTTTTGACTGTCTTAAGCCAGAATCTTGGAGTTCACTGCATCTGGAATGTTGATGTCTATCTTCACAAGCCTCAAAGATTTTACTGCTATAGAGGGAGAGCATCATCCGAGTGCTTTTCCTCCAACCACGGACTCAAGTGGTCCCCCGCACACTTCCTAACTGGAAATGACCCGACCCTTCTCGAAGAGTATAGATATAAGGAATTGTCAAGTTTCTCCATCTCAGTCCTAGGGATGTGTCCTACAAAACTCAATCGACCATACAACTCTAGATCCCTTCTAGCTAAGTATGATCCTTCTGATTGGTCATGCCATCTAGACACTCACCTCTGACTCGTCTTGGAACTGTCTCATCCTATAGTTTACTTACTTTATTTAGTACTCTAGTCACAAACTAGTTTGTATAGAAAATCCATTCTAGCCAATCTGACTTAGATCTAATCCTTAATCTAGGATATTCATTCAATATAAAAATTTAGGTATTTCAAACCTTTTAAAAGTCCCTTATTGCATCCTTGCAATATCTAGGGTTTATGACATCCTGTCATTTTACTCTCAAGATTCATGCTTTGAGTCAAAGCGGGCCGGGGGAGGATAATGTCTATGTGTCGTCCGGACCGGGAAACCCATTCTCTCTCTCCCTGAGGTAGAAGTTAGGCACGGCATCAATGTACCCTCCATCCATTATGAGAAACATTAACTATAATCCCCTATATATACATTATAGTTAGTCGGCCCACAGAGACTATATACACAATTAACTATATATACTCAATTAACTATAGTTAGTCGGCCTGAAGAGACTATAGGGGGCTAGTAACTATAGGGGATGGGGTGGGTGGGTTATCATAGCTACAGTATCACCCACAGAAAAGAAAATGGATGGTGAGCCCCTACAATTCTATGGGCTTCCATCCTTGACGAGCTTCCATCCAAACATCCAGCTCGCCTAAGTTATTGTGGGCTCTACTCTTCGACGAGCTTAAATCCCGGGGGGGAGGGAGTTATAGTGGACCATCCATCCGGCGGAATACTTTATTGTTCTCCGGAATACTTTATTGTTTGGACCATCCATCCGGAGGACAAGAGCAAGAATCCCCTCCATCCTATCACCCCCAGGCAAGAAACAAAGAAGTGCCCTCTATCCTTACATACGTTATATCGTTGGGGCCATAGCTTCCAACTAATCTAGCTCCGCAAACCCCACCGGGGGGGGCGGGAGTTCACCGGGTGGGTCGGGCCGGGTGTGCTTAAGGGAATCATAGTGGTTCTCTGGCCCGCCCCGCCCCTACCATAGCCCCTCAAATTCTATGGGGCGGGGCTATGGTAGGGGCGGGGCTATGGGGTAGATTATTGTTGATACGCCTTAGGTTCAATCAGCCCTCCGGAGCTAGATGTCGTTGGAAGGCGAGCATGCGAGGAGCCCAGGAAAACTTCATGGCCGAACGAGGAGCCTAATGTTTATCCTGAACCCCCGATTTCTTGTTCGGCTGGACCCCGATTGATTGTTGAGAAAGCCCGATTGATTGTTTTCTGCCGACCGTGGGAGAGATAGCTCCAGTAACGAGCCAGGTAGACAGCGTAGAGAGGTTGCCGAGTTACCTGTCCTTCACCCCCGCCGATCATCGAGTTTACCCGGTTCCAGGCGCAGCTCCAGAAGCAACTATATCCACCCACCCCGAGGGAATTATAGCGGGTTTGGCTGCCCTCCCACCTTCCACAAACCCCACCGCCCGGGGGTAGATTAATTGGGAATCATAGTTGCAGGGGGGGGTAGATTAATTGGATATAGGAGGTGAGAGGGTGGGAGGGGGGGTGGGAGGCCCCCCCTGCAGGGAGGTAGATTATAGTTGTTGGGATGGGTGATTGCCCTACTATTCTAAGGGTCGAGCATTCTGCCCCCCCCATTATAGTTGAATAGTAGGGGCCACCGGTGTCTCGCCTCACAGAAGCATTGTTGGCCTAAGGTAAGGGCATGTCAGCTCCATCCTTCACCCCCAGTTCAATAGGGATCGGCCTATTATAGTTTAGTTGCCCTCGATTTCTTATCAGAAATCGAGTGCGTACTCTATATCCGGGTGGGTGGGAACTATAGGGTTCCCTCGGGCCCCTACTATTCTAAGGGGCCGTCAACTATCTGTTCCCACCCTTAGGCTATCTTCCCACCCACCCACCCAGTAGTTCCCGGGAATAGAAGATGCCAATCGGTGGAGGAGATCAGTGGAGTTGGCCACGAGGCACCGAGTCGGTAAGCAGGCATACGTTGATTCCGGAAGGGCCAACTCGAACAGGCCTTATACCCAACATCTTTGATGCGTTAAATCAAGTTTCGACATTATCGTAGAATCTCTTAAGGTATTATAAAGACTTCCTGTCTTGTTCTATGGTTTCTCGACCTTTCATTGTCAATCAATATACATGTATATATACAATGTCATATCTGACATAAGCATTACCTATTTCCTTGTTCTCCAAAGATAATAGCACTAGTGAAGCAAAACATAAGAGCAATTACTTCTAGTCTTACCCAGACGACTTAGCATTTCTCAAATTCACATTTCATAAAACATGAAAAAGCATGATATCCAATGAATCTCCTCATTGATATATATATATATATATTAATGAGTGTCATTACTTCTCATAGTTAGTACTTTGACTAAGTTCAAACCTTCAACCTTAATAGGTTAGATTCATAAGAGATAATAAATTGCTTCCAACTTCCGTGTCTACTCAATTTTATTCACATTCAAGTAAAGATAGGGTATAAACTCGTATGATTATCATCCTTTATATAAGTATGTCGCATATACCTATAACAATAATCTCAAGTATGATAGACATGTAGGTTGAGTTTTGGTCTCCCAACATCCCCTTCTCAAAGTTGGTTACGAAAATGATACCAAGTATTGGAATGACAAAATTCCTTTGTACACATAGTTCTAAAATAAGTTCAACAAAGGCTACAAGATCAACATCAATACATTTCAAGATCTCTCTTTCTCTTGAGAACCATGACATAAGCAACCGATGCTATCAAAGGCTATCTAGGGTTCCACACTCGTGGGTCACCCATTTCCTTAACATGTATTACAAAATTGACAAGAGGAATTATATTTCCTACAAAGAAATCTTTTTCTATGTTGCAATCTCCTTACTTCAATATCATGATGATATTTTCTAATCTAAAAAGTCCCATGAGAGAACTAGCAAGGTTTCATCGATAGAGCTATCTTAGTCTTTAACATAGACTAAAGGGTCTATTTCCATTTTTTCTTAGTGACCCATTGCTATCTCGAAACCCAATTTCAATAATATGTATAACAATACAACACAAGTATAATGCACTCCGGTTTTCTCCAAACCTCTTAGGTGCTATATAATCCCTCATTACTATAGGAATGTGAATACGTTATACAATAACCATTCTTTGAATGACGTCAATCGATTAATCCTAGAAGTT
Source organism: Sequoia sempervirens (assembly GCA_007258455.2). Lineage (NCBI taxonomy): Eukaryota > Viridiplantae > Streptophyta > Pinopsida > Cupressales > Cupressaceae > Sequoia > Sequoia sempervirens. The sequence goes on from VDFB02390003.1 coordinate 42,383, forward strand.
CTATTCACATATGAATAATTGCAATCCTATTGATAATCCGATGTTCACTATCTTTCATCTTAAATGAATTATGAACTCACACAAGTGCTTCCTCGATACCCTGAATATTCTAAAACATAGTTGTTAAATTCTTCAAGTCTTATCATATCTCCAATCTTGGATATTCCAAATGGGATCAATATTTGTCTATTGCTCTCAATGAATGGGTTTCAAGCACAAGCTTGTCAAAATTTTCGTTCCTTATTCTCGTGTTTGGAAAGAAGAGCCATCTGAATATATTTATTATTGCATAGGCACTCTAATGAGATATTCATCTCTAGTTACCGTTAACCATACTAGAAATAATTTGAACAATGACATAATGAATTAAAATATTAGTGTCGAACAGACTTTAAAGCTCAAGATTTATATCAATATACATAAGGACTCTCAACTTTAGGTTTATTCAAGACTTTACACTTGTCTTGGAGACTTCATATCTCTTAGGAATTTTCCATTTTGAAACGAAGCTTAAGCTACAAGAGTTTATGGCGAACACACAGGGTAATGAGGCCAATTCATACCTGAGCAATTCCGCCAATTATACTCAGATGCTACACCTTGTTGGCTCCTTCGGTCTGTGACGGCCTTCTTGTGATACGAGACAGCATTAAGTGTCTTCCCCACTGGCCCGAGCTTCCTCCCTCAGTACGCACCCGCCCATTTGAATCATATTTAGGGAACTCCATCCCTCCATGATATGTACAAAAAAAACATCTTTCTCTTTCCATGCTTCCGAAACTACCAAGCAAATTAACCTCCTGCTCGCGTAAAGCAACTTCTGTCCTTTCTAGCCTCCCCTCTTCTGCGCTAAAAATGGGAGCTTAAAGAAACGTGGTCTCTTCCATTCCCCACTGCTGCTCTTACTCATGGATCCCCCCCCAAAATGCCCGCAAGAATTAGTTATTCCAACTGTGAGTCGGCCTTACTACTTGAGTATACACTTAAACCTTATTTCCTCACAACTGTCAGTCATGACGTTCTTGTGCGGCAAGATCCAGATCTTTGAACTATTGACTCCTTTTCCATTCCGTTATGTTGGTGGTTAAATCTGTTTCAACCCATACACACCCAGCCAGCGGTTCGCCCACAAATACCGAGGATTATATCATGGTCTTTTTCAAAGACTTAGGGGTTATTACCCCATCTTAATTTGCATGCCTATCTTCGAGGAAACTACCTCCCTTTACCAAGGTGGCGTGAGTGGTTTCTTCCCACTCGGCCAACTACCATGATCAAAGCTCGCACAAGCATGACACTTGCAAGACTATGGTGAGCTCCAAGCTCCCATTAGTTATGATGTCCACTATATCAAGTAATAACGCAAGATCAAAGAAAATATTAAATATCAAATTTATATAATTATATTATAATATCATAACACGCATCCCCAAGATGCATACGAATATTAATATAACAAAGATGCCATCTTATTCAACGTCACAAAGAGGATCATTAATAATAAACGCTTAAAGATTGGCATATATAAATGACAAATCATTTAGAAATTAAGAGTTGGTAACACAATCTTACATGATGGACGACATTGATCTATTTGTCATCTCTCGACGTATTCACCCTAAAAATGAACTCATGGATGATCATCCTAATGACTTTCCTTTTCAAGGAATCAACTATAATATTAGTTCCTCGACTTATTAATCCAATTCAAACTATTATAAAGAATAAAGACAATAATGAACAACCAGTTAAGCAATTGAGGTCACAACATAAACTCATTTATGACATAAGAAGTGACATGATCGACATAAAGTATTCTCAATTGCAAAACAACTAATGTTCAACCTTGACGACGTCACTAACCCCCAAACGACCAAGTTGACGTTAAACAACTTGAAATAGATTTAAACGAAATCGACAAATTGTTGAGTCGAGACATAAACTTAAACTAAAAGGGTCGAGAATCACTTACCCTACTCAACTAGGTTCTCCATTTTGCATCAACAATAGACCTAAGATGGCAACAACCTGTTATTTTCCTTGTATCTATATCCTTCTCTTTGATGATGCTCTCCCTCCTTTTCTCGGAGGGCGGAAACCTAATTCCTGAATGCAACTTTCCATCACCAACTAAATATTAGTGTATTAATAATCATTTCATAATCCTCATGAAGTCATCACATCTTGACAACTTTTAAACACATGACAATTTTAGTGAAATAAACATAACTCAAGAAAACATTGATTTCTCCAGACATTTTTCCTAAACATCTAATCATTGAATCATGCGTAATCATCTACTAATTACTTCAAAAGTAAAAAGTAAAACAGAGTTAAAGTTAGGGATGTAACAAAAAATTATTATTAGTTGTTGGGCCAACCGCCTTTGAAGAGTCACCCCTCTTGGGTGAAGAGTCATGAAGTATGTATAAATATAAAGTTGTGAGAGGGTTCAAAAGAAATCAATTTTCAAGGAATATTTTTGAATGAAGAGCAGAATAAAAAGTTATTCAAGCAGAACTATAAGACATGTGAGCAGATTTATAGCAGCGACTTTGTGAAAGGAGTGCTACTGACACAAGAAAGATCATGGCGATTTATGAGCAGATCTTATAAAGACATTATTGCAGATTTTATGAGGACATTGTTGCAAAATTTGTAAAGACATTGTTGCCGATTTTGAGAAGACATTATTGCCAAGTTTGAGAACATATTATTGCCGACTTTTGTAAAGACTATATTGCAGATTTGTGAGAGAGTTTTTGACAAATTTATGATAAGGAATTATGGCAGATCTGAGGAGTGGCAAGTTAAAATTATTAATATTATTCTTATGGAGGTTGGAGCCTCCTACTTGAGGAGATCGTGATTGGAGTCTCTTGCTGAGTTGGTGCTCAATGGTGGGAATTGGAGTCTCCAATAGGTTGGTGCCTACGAGTTTTGTAAGAAGCTTTTTGCTAGCAAGATTTTTCCGTGGTTTTCTCTCATAAGGGTTTCCATGTAAAATTGTGTGTCTCTTGTGCATGTTCTCAAATTGCTAAATCTTGCATGAATGATATTGTTGTGGATAATTAGGGCTTGAAGTAATATTGCTATGCTTGATTTAGTTAAGGAGTAAAGTTTTAATCTATACTGATTCACCCCCCACTCACCCCCAACCCCCACACCCCACCCCCCCGCCCCTTCTCAATATAAGTGTGTGTTTCACCAATTGGAATCAGAAGGCCAAGCTTCAAACCCACAGGAGACAATTTGGCAGTTTGAAAATAAGGATGAAAAAGATATCGCCACCTACCTTGTAATGTTCCCAAAATAACGTGAGGCATTTTGGAAGGAAAAAAACCATAACAGTGTTTTTAAACACCAATCTAAGTTTAAAATAATAATGAATATTAAATAATAATATTAAATATTAAATTTAAATTATTGAAAATAACATTTAAATTTAATAAATCGATTTCCTCTGGGCTGACTCCTTGGTTGGCATCACTATTTATTCGAGCTCCTGTGACGGATTGATCATCAGGGAATAGAATCACGGAATCGAGACCGCGTAGCGTGTTTCCTCCTGGTGGGACATAGGCGCCATCAATGGTCAATGATTATATTCGCCATCTCTCCAGCAATACACTACGCCCTCAACTCAAGTGCACATCTTCAGATCTTCACGGGTTTGATAGTGCACCTTGTCGACATTGATTATTTCAATCCTCCTTTCAGACGACCTTGCACAAGATCGCAGGTATCATTGGAGCGAGACATTTAATGTGATTCCTATCAGCGCCACATTGCTCACTCAGCACACTTTTTGTTCATTACCCATTGGGCGTGACTGTCGAAATGGTAGTATTGGATCCGCCAATGCGAAATTATATCACCTCATTCAAGAGTTCCAGCAAATGAAAGCCGTGAGCCCCATACAAGCTAACCGCGGGTGGAACTTGGGCAAGTCATAGTGAAGAGCTTTACTTTGTATCATGAAGATAACCATATAATTACCAGAAGCCGTGGGTACATATATCTGGGCGGAATTAATAGAGAGTCCATTTCAAGGAGTCTCTACTTTATAATAATTGCCAGTGATTTCTCAGTGATCTGTGTGGGACTTCAAGATTCATAACTGAGTGGTGTGATTTTTGCATGAGGCTATTTTTCTGAGTATACGCCTTATGTGATCTTGATTTGTATTCATCTAGTTGGCAGTTTGATTGGCATATTTCAATAATATTCAATCTCTATTATCATTCCCTGCTATTTTTTACAAGTTGTGATTGGTATAATCGGTGTAATCAGTATTTAGTATATTTTAGTATTCGGTAAAATTGGCACATTTAGTATTTGGTATCTCGCATACCTACTTCGTGTGGATGAAATCGTCAACACTATCTGTGGTCTTGGAGAAAATATTGAAGATGCAACTATTGTGCAAAAGGTTTTGAGATCTCTTCCAATGATATCTAATGCAAAAGTTTCCGCCATTGAGGAGATGAACGATTTAGACACTTTGAGGATGGACGAGTTGCATGGGATCCTTACGGTATACGAAATGAGGATAGAGAAATAGAAGCCATCGAAACAGGAAACTGACTTTAAAGCATCTAAGAAGATGAACAAAGGATATACATCAAGTGAAAGCTCAAGTGATGAAAAAGCACACTTTGTAAGGAAGAACAAGAAAGGATTCGGCAAACATCATTACAACAACAAAAAGAGCACATGAGGGAAGCAAGGAAAGAAGAACTTCTAAAGAAATAAAAAGAGTCTATATTCAAGAAACAAGTTACTCATCCGAAGAAAGAAGTGAAAGCTACTCCAATAGTGATCAAGAGGAGATACTCTTTGTGGCAATGGAGGTAAGGGAGGATCAAGATGAAAGAAAAGATGAAAGAGATTTGAAAGAACACATCGAAGATAATGAAGAAGATGATCTTGAGAAAGAACTTGAATTTGCTTATAACAAGATTGAGAAGCTCATGAAAAGGAATTCAAGACAAAGGTCGCGGCTTCAAGAAGATAACGGAACTAAAATGAAATCGTCCAAGTTTTGAAGAATCAGAAAAGATGATCATGGATCTAAAGGTTCAAATTGAAGAAGCAAAACAAACTAAAGAAGAGGTAAGAGGTTAGTTGAAGGAAAGGAAATGTAGTGTGAGAAGTTGGAGCTTGAAGTTGTTTCTCTAAGAAAGGAGTTGGAAAAATCAAATCAAAGCATGAAGTACAAAAAACAGATACTTCATGTTATTAATAGATGATTATTCTAGGATGTCTCGGATTACCTTCCTAAAAGAAAGTTTAGAAGCTCTTGAGAAGATTAAGATATTTAAGGCTCTAATAGAAAATGAAACCAGCTTGAGAATCAAATGCCTTAGATTAGATAGAGGAGAATTCACCTCGAATGAGTTTGAAGATTTTTGTGAAGAGCACTGAAATATCCCCAAATAGGGATAATATAAAAACAACGATATCTCCAAACATATGCAATAAAAAATTCTGAAATTTTATTTGAAAGTAAAAACCCTTCAACAAGCTCAGCTCTGAGCTCAAAATATTTTTATGATTTTTAAAGAATTTCTAAAAATTTCTAAACATGAAAAAGTTGCAAAAAATCCACTAAACAACCTAGAAATTTCAAAAAGACACTACAATGATTCCTCTTAAAATTTTAGAGTTTGAACCAAGATAAATATGCAAATTTTTCATACCAAAAATACCTCAAAATGGCTCAAAAAGATTTCCAACCCCTTGCCGACCCTCAAAATGGCACTAGGCTCCCAAAATGGTCAGCGCTAGGTATATGTTATCTGCTCCTCAGTAGCCATCCACCCAAAACTCAGAAATTCACGATTTGCAACTATAGAAATTTCCAAATCTAAGTCTTCAGCATTGAAATTCTCCTCAAATTTGGCCTCCAAACCTGATGAATACTTGCAGCTCAAAAATAATAATGTGCTAGGATTTCACAAACTGGAGTTCTTCCACCAAAACACTCTCTTCCGACTAGGGAGATCCCACATGTCTTACCGAAATCAGGGATACTTAAGGGTTTCAATCCTCAAGCCAAGTTGCAGCAGTAATAAACAGAAAACTTCATCACATAATACTAATGGTACACAGGGACGTGTCCCCTAGGGTTTTGGCCCCCATACCCGTCCCGGGGACATTCTGGGGATGAGGGACGCCTTGATGATGTTTCCCAAGCGTCCCCAAAATGTTTTTTATTTTTTTTCAAGGACATTTTGGATTGACGGGGGTGTCTCAAGGATGGCAAGGGGACGGTCGGTCATCCCGATCAAGGATGTTTCGGATTGAGGGGGACGGCAAGGGGACAGCCAGCCATCCCGGTGACGGTTGGCCAGCACTTTTTTTCCAACCACTTTTTGCATTAAAAAAACAATATGGATTTAAAAAAGGTTTTTTGTTTATTGTTTTTAAGTCCAAGGCAATTTAGGAGGTCACTGAAGCTTGTTTGGGCCAAGACATGAGGTCTGAAATATTACGCAAGTAATTGGTAAAATATTTGATGTTATTAACAAGAGCAATGTGCTCAATAAATAGTTTACAGAATTTACAAAAAACGGGAAGTTTCTAAAAAGAAACTCCAGATAAGATCAGAGACGATCTTATCACTAATTTACAATAAATTACAATATTGAGCATTAATAAATAAATAATAAATATTATTTTAATACCCTCCCTTAATGCTCAATCTATCAACTACACCAAGATGCCCCCTAAATTTTACAAACTTATCTGGACTGAGTGACTTGGTGAGAATGTCTATTGTCTGCTCCTCTGTCGGAATATACAACAACTAAACTAATGCATCTTCAACTAGCTTCCGAATGAAATGACAATGAGTTTCTACATGCTTGGTTCTTTCATGGAAGACTAGATTCTTGGCAAGTTTGAGAACCCCCTGATTATCACAGAACAAGGGAGTTGGACCTGCTTGAGATATTTGCATATCCGCAAGCATCCGGCGAAGCCAAACTGCCTCACATGCTACTTTTACTGCTCCCCGATACTCTGCTTCTCTCAAGGAGAGAGCCACTGCCTGCTGCTTCTTACTAGTCCATGTGACTGCACCGGATCCCAATCTGAACACATACCCAGATGTTGATTTCCTGTCATCAACTGAACCTACCTAACCTAAACTGTGAAACCACTGAGTTTAGGATTGTGACTCCGAGTGTACAAGAGTCCATAGTCAAAAGTGCCCTTCACATAACGCAGCACACGCTTCGCTGCTACCCAATGATCAGCCTTGGGGGCTATCATGAAGCATGATATGTAGCTCACTGCAAAACTAAGGTAAGGCCTAGTGGCAGTGAGATAGATGAGGCTGCCCACTAGTTGCCTGAACAATGATTCATCTACCACAGATGAGTCGGACTCAGCTGACAACTTAAGCCCTTTTTCCATGGGTGTGGAGGCAGGTTTGCAATCCTACATTCGGAACTTATCCAGAAGACTTCGAGCATACTTGGATTGGGAGATGAAAATATTGCTCTCGGTCTGCCAAACCTCAACACCTAAACAGTAGTGCAAGAGACCCAAGTCTGTCATGTCATAAGTTTTACACAAATCCTGTTTGATCTCAGCAATCAAATGTGTCGAACTTCCAGTAATGATCAAGTCATCCACGTAGACAACAACAATTAGGATCTCATTACCAGTATTTTTGAAATACATATTAGAGTCAAATGGACTCCTCTAAAAGCCATGATCGGTAAGGTACTTATCAATCTTGATGTACCAAGCCCAAGGAGCCTGCTTCAGGTCATAGAGTGCTTTGAGCCTGCTTCAAATGGCCAAAAGAGAGATAACATTCATTGATCAAAATTCAACCAAGCTCAGAGATTATTGTTTCAACTTATTCATTTATGTTATGCACCTTTTCACCAAAGTTCTTCTTAACCAAAAACACAAGATGCAAATTAAATTATTCAAACATAACCATCTTAAAGACGAGAACAACATCAATTAAAATAAATATTTGTTTTAACAATAAGACTTAAATATATCCGTTCCACAATAAGTCAAAAAAACATGAACTCCAACAATAATTCATAAAATCTATCCACTTCCAACAATAAGGTGTAAAATCTATCCATTTACAATAATAAATCATAAAATATATTTGATTCCAACAAGAAGTTATATCAATACCCACAATAAGGTATAAAAAATATTTTGTTCAAACAGTAAGGCATAAAGTTTTAATAATTCATAAAATGAATAATCAATTTCAATCATAAATCCAAAGTCATAAAGTAAATATATATCAAAATTGGTGGCTAAAGTATTCAAAAATAAATCAAAGAATACCCTCATAAATACTCAAGAATCCATCAAGATCAAATAAAAATTTGAAGTTCACATACGCAATATAACTAATTTTAGTTACAAGCAGGAAATAAATACATTAAGGCGAGTTAGAAAATAATCAACAACGAAAATAAGTTTCACAAAAGGTTCAATTTGCAGTTCAAAAACATTATGCACTTTTAATTTACACAAGTCGTAGTTAGCTCAAGCCCTAGCTTCTGAACCTTGCTCTGATACCACATGTAAGAACCCAATCCATTATATCTAAAATCACCACTTTTTTTTTTTTCAAACCTTAGTACATAAAATTAATTAAAAGACTTTTGCAAATGTTCTAAGGAAGGCGGGGTTATGACAGTTGTACCATTAATAGATTCAACAAAAAAGAGAGCTTTTTCTTGGACAGATTCTGCACAAGTCTTTGATAAGGCTTCAAGGAAAGGGATCGAAGTGTATTAAGAAGAAGGTAGCAATTCTATTCCCCAAAGGAGCAACGATTATAATAAAAAGGCAGTGCTTAGCATATAAAGCAGCAATTAATAGAAGATATTAAATGTTACAATTAAGATTCTTTTAAGGGCAGCGATTAGATTAGTTAATGAAAATGCAACAATCAGTTTTATAAAGAGATATGTCATTTCATAAGGACACCACAGTTTGAAGAGATGTGTCTCCTCATCTAAATGAGAAGATATAAATGGCAGTGAGGAGTGTGGAAGATAAAAGAGGAAGGATATATCTGCAATCAGAAAATGGGAAATGGAAGGAAAATAAATAGGAAATCTGGAAGATATTTCTGAGTATAGCAGCAGGGATAATCATGAAATGGAATGTCGAAGAATAGAATGGGAAGACAAAATAAGAAACCTGGAATATATATTTCCTGAGCATTAAGGCAGATCAGAGCAATCAGAAATAAATAATAAATCTGCACTCAGAAATGCAGAAGCCATTAAATATAATAAGGGAAGTAAGTTTAGTAGGATTGCATATACATAATGTATAATGAAATATATATATATATATATATATATATATATAATACAATTATGCAATAATGATGCTTGCAGCAATTATTAATCCTTATTAGTCATTATTCAACCGAAACTAATCTGTTTGTTTCTCTTTAAGCAATATCTTTTGAATATTGAAAACAGATCGATTGCTAGTAAGATATACGTCAAGGAAAGAGGAAGAGAGCAGAGCACAACAGATCCCAAGGGATTTGTGCGATTCAACACAGCAAACCATTATATCAGAAATATATCCACAATCAGAAGTATATCAGATATTCTCTGCCATTCATTGCTTTATATATGTATATATCTTGCTTGTGGATAATAAATAATATTTTAGTATATATCTTGTGATAAGAATATGTGATCTGCTTGAGTGTCTGAAACCCACCTTGTGGGAAGGGCCTGGGGTGAAGTGGTAGGAGCCAAAAGAGCCCACTTACGACCTCCACCCAATTCCACAAGAAGGAAGGGCCTAAGGTGGAGTGGTAAGAGCCAAAGAGCCCACTTGCGACCTCCACCCAATCCCACAAGATGGCAAGTGTCTTTGGAGAGTCGAGGCATTGAAGGGGAAAGCAGATACAAGTCGCCAAGGGGGAGGGCTGTGGTATACACCCTCTTAGGCTTGGTATATTGGCTTCAAGCGGACCCATCATGTCCCTTCTCCCACAATTCTAATATGTGCGCATTGTTGATAATCTATGGATGTGATGTTATTGTCTAACTCTCCTAAGAATATATATATATTTGCATATCTTGTTCACATGGTGTTTGCTGGATTCAAACCCAAGGTTGTGTTAATGATATGCCAACTTCAGTCGTTCCTTCTAGCTTAGCTCTATTGAATGAAGCATAAAATTAAATGATAGCCTGTCGGCTATTTAATTTGTGGTCTCATATTTATGTGGAGGCTCGAATGTCTTGAGGCCGACCTATCTTATATTCCTTATGATTATATTGAGGCCAACATTCTTTATGATTGTATTCTGGCTGACATTATTGATAACCTGTAATTAATATTTACTTTGGCCGACCTTATGATATGAAGAGGTGCGACCTCTCTAAGTTGGATATATATACAAGATCATTGGTCCATTGCAAATCTATCCAATCTTCAGTTCGGTTATTCATATAGAAGAGTGTGAAGATCATCTTGTGTGCATGATCATCAAAGGGCGAAGAACTCAGTCAAGTGCGAGTGTTCTCAAGTGAATTGCCAAGTGCGAATTCTATCACACATCAGTTCGGTTATTCACACAAGCTCAGTATTATCAAGTGCGAAAATATATTGAGAGACTGCGAATCATTGCGAACTCTGCCATATCGGATCTTTGTCAAGAGCGAACTCTATCAAGTACGCAAGGGTGATGTTCAGTGCAAGCATGAATACAATGCAAGTGCGAATGCATGATTCAGAGCAATCATATGCAGTGCAAATAGCTCATACAGTGCGAAGCATTATGATAATGCGAATTCATACATAGCAGGTTGAGAACCATTAGTGTTTGTGCATATTGTCAGGTGCTATTTCTGTAGATCTGTTGACAGTAAATTACGGATATTGCCAGGTACGAATTGGCAGACTGTTATCTGTTTTACATATTGTCAGGTGCTGGATATTGGTCTTGTGTTAGACCTCATTGTAATGTGTAAAATTGTCACTGATATAACAAATATAAGAGAGATCTTTGTTGCTGGGTTTTTCTCCCTCGAGAGGAGGGTTTTCCCAGGGTATCTGCTGTGTTATTTCTGTCTGATTTTTGAATTATTTTCTGTGCATTTAAATCTGATCTTTAAATTCAACAGGTTGCATTATTGAAGAGGTATTTTAATTGGTAAGACGAATCCTAACCCTAGTTTCTGCAATTGGGGTTTAATAGACAAATTCTAGGGAAAATCAGGAGAGGGACATTACATTGTAGTAGATGCATTATCTAGGAAACCAATCTTGTGTTCGATGTCTGATTTATTTTCTGATTGGAGAGTCACTATAATAGCAGAATATGCCAAGAATGCATTTGCCACAAATATTTTGGAGGACAAGTTTTGGGATGACAAGTAAAAGGTGCCCAATGAGCTCATCCTCTACAAGGATAGAGTGAATCTTGTTCCTGAATCAAAGGTGACGGAGATTTCTTTGTGAGCAGTCCATGACACATCTTTGGTAGGCCATCCAAGGTACTTCAAGAATTGCGAGCGAGAGTGATTCTCTTAGTGAGGCCATCCAAGGTACATTAGGGAGTGTCTCACATGTCAACAAAACAAAATACAATAGATTTACCTATTCTAATTCAAAAATGGGAGAGAATTTCTATAGATTTTATCACTAATCTTACACAAGTTCATGGTAAGGATTGTATCTATGTTGTTGACAAACTCACTAAGCATGCTCATTTCTTTGCTATATGTTTAGAGTTCAAGTCACCAAAAGTGGCCAAATTGTTTTTCAAAGAGGTATTTAGACTCAATGGGTGGCCTAGGATTATAATGAGTGACAGGGACAGCAAGTTCCTTAGTTTATTTTGGTTGGAGTTATTTTAGTTAGCAAGTACAGAGTTGAGTCCTAGCACTAGCTATCACTCCCAAATGGATAGGCAAACAGAAATTGTGAACAAATGGATTGAGGAGTATTTGAGGAATTATGTGACAAGGAAACAATCGACATGGATCAAATGGCTCTATCTTGGAGAGCATTGCTACAATACTTCACATCACATGTCCATAGGTATGACCCTAATCAAATCTTTGAATGGGTATAATGTTCTATCTTTTGTGGATTTGGTTATAACAGACAACATGGTGCCAAAGGCAAGAGATTTGGTTCAACAAATGTCATGTCCCCTTCTCTAGCGTAAAATAAATGAAGACCCTTAGCCTATCTTTTTCATTTTTCGCATGGGTTCATGGAGTGGTGAAAAGGAAAAATAATATTAAGTTTAAGTTGTTGAAAAGTAGCTTTATGTTATAATTTTAAAAGATGATTTATATTTGATTATTTAAAAAGATCGTTATGAGTTAATTATAAAGTGTCACTAGGCTAAAGGCTTTAAAAGCGAGTGTTAAAAATAACACTTTAAAATATTTTTTTACTTTGAGGACTAGTAAAGTAAAAATAATAATATTATATTATTCTCTCAAAAAAGTAATATAAGGAGAATTGTTTTCAAGAAAAACAACTTGTTCATTCTATCAATTTCAATTCCCATGGATGAACGTGAGTTGTTCTTCCTTCGCCTAAGGATGAAAATCCTCTAGTAAGATGGTTTTGAGGGCGAAAACCCTCCTAGCCATAAGAGAAGTTTTACACAAGGATTATTGGTGTGATTCATCCATTGAAGATTTTTAGTATCCAGTTGTTTGACTCCAAGTTTGGGCTGAATGGTCATATAGTTTGTTGCATATTTATAAGACATTTTGATGATATTGTAAACATTACCAAGCCGTATAGTTTTGCAGCATTAAAAAGTCATTGAAATGTGGTTTGTACCTTTCATAGGCTGACCATACACTTCTAGGAGAATAGGAATATTTTATTGCATATCATATAGGGTCTTGGGAACTAGTTAAATATTGTTGAACCTTTAAATAATGCCTAGCCAACAGCTTCCAAGGAGTCATGTCTGTTATAGGGTCTATCATACCTATTTGTGACTTGGCTATACTTCATATCTACTACTCATTACCATATTCTGATCACAACCTTCTTTGTGGTGTTCTAGAAGTTGTCCTATTTGCTTGACCTCTATTTAAAACAAAAACCAAAACATTAATGTGTAAGTATAATTGCCCCTCTTCTTAGCAGCCTACATTCTTCATTTCAAGCCGTACTTTACATGACAAAACGACACAGTTCAATTACGAACAATCTATTATCAATTTTCAGTCGAGTTATCAGCAATTTAGCTTTCAATTACAATTTGGGTTTTCAATTTCAAACATTTTTACAGCATTTATAAATTATTTTCCAAGTAATTATATCTCAATTGTTTTGGGTTTTAGCATGTCATGCAGAGGTATCACTTCACATTCAGTTTTCAGAGCAATGTTTTTAGTTATTTGGATTTTACAAAATAGTCATTTGAAGTGCAGTTATTTTATCGAAACCAATATTATAATAACTAAACAATTTGCCACCAGTAGTTTGATTTTAATTGATAAAGATCTTAAACAGTTCACTGTTGGATCTGTACTATCATTGTAATAAGGTCATGGCAGTTTTAACTACAAGATCCATTTTATTTTTATATCATTATCCACCAATTTGCCATGAATCAGAATCGGATGATACAGTCTACCATATTGATATTGACGCATTTCCGTTTGTTATTTGGGCATGACCAAAACTTCCATATCATTATTTGTCGTTTTGGCATTGATCAATTATGCTGGTTTGATATTGTTATAATCTGGCCAATGAGTCGTCGTTATCTTGCTAGTTATTTCATTGTCCTCATTCTCGTCTTTGGATGCTCTCATCTTGCCCACATCGAGAACTTACTAATTAGAAAGAGTGAGGATTTGAGTTGTTTACAAAATAAATTAGTGGATTTGAGTTCACTATCCTACCAAGGACATTACAACAAAGCCAAGAAATTTGGAAAGCACTTAAAGAAAATCTCCAATAAACAAAAAATCAAAAAAGGATGTAAATAGATTGCCATCGTTTGGAGGGGCCCTTTGAGCTTCGAGATTTTCTTTTCTTGAGTTTGTAGCCTTATAAACAATTTTATCTCAAAAGAAGTGGAGATGAAAACCTCAAGACACATTTTTATGGGCCTTATAGGGTTTTGAGAAAGATTGGAGAGGATGCTTATGAGACTGAGTTGCCAGAGAATAGCAAAATTCATAATGTACTTCATGTTTCATACCTCAAATGGGCACTTGGACAACATGTCACTCCTTTTGTAGAGTTTCCACCTTTTGATGATGAAGGTAAGTTGATTTTGGTTCTTCAAGTTATCATAGATATGTGAGAAAAAATTGAGAAACAAGACCATAACAAAGTGCTTAATGCATTGGAAGATGCCACTTGGGAGAGTGCATATTTTTATCAAATGAATCTAGATGCTTGAAGGTACGCAATTTTGGGAAGGGTGGAGTGTCATGACCCCTTTTTCAAATTATTCTATAGAGTTTCCATCTTTTGATGATGAAGGTAAGTTGATTTTGGTTCTTGAAGTTATCATAGATATGTGAGAAAAAGTTGAGAAACAAGAGCATTAAACTTTAATCCATTGGAAGAATCTTCCACTACAAGATGTCACTTGGGAGAGTGTGGAGATATTTTATCATCTAAATCTAGAATTGCTTGAAGGAAAAGCAATTCCAGGAAGGCTGGACTGTCATGTCCCCTTTTTCAGATTAGAGCCATGGAGAACCTCTAGCCTATCCTCACTTCCCGTAGGCTAAAGGATAAAGTATGGGAAATGATAAATAATATTATTTTTAGTTGGGCTTGATAATTTTATATTTAAAAGGCAACTTAATAATATTATTATAATTAATTAAAAAGCTGTTTTAAACAATTTATATTTAAAAAGTATTTTTAACTACTTTTAGAGGAAATTTTTGAATAATGGGCCCAAATTGGACAAATTTAAGAGGAGGCACTTGGACTTATTGTGGATCATCTTGTCTTCATTTTGCAATTTAACATTTAAGCTTCATTTTCAATTTCACATCTAAGCTTCATGTTCAATTTCACATCTGAGGATGTAATCCCTTGGCTGCTCAGAGATCTTGGAGGATGAAAACTCTTTTGGATTTCTATCAACAAATTTGGGGACCAAAACCCTCATCTCCTTTAGGTGATACCATCCAAGAATCATGTGTGAGCTAATTTTGGTGGTTTGCATTTGAATTTTCAGATTTGGAGTGATTGATATTTTCATGCAAAACATTGGCATCACTGGTTTTCACAGATTCCCGTTCTTGTTTCATCATCATTTATCTTTGATAACTTGTTGAGACTGAGGCACTATCATTCTAGAGAAGTTTGTACCATTTTTTTACGCAAATATATATGCATCATCATTTGCTGCGATCTGCATATTCCAGCCAATATTTGGGGTACACCATCATCATTTGCTGCTGCATCATTCACTTCAACTGCCCAAACTACACACAAACCCCTGTTACAACTGTACACCTACCTGCTACAAACATGCCATTCCAGCACCATTTGTACCAGTAGTCTGTACAAGTTATTATGGGGTTCATCAGCTGTACCAACAACTTTTCAGCCATTTGAGTCTGTTGTATAACATCTTGTGGGTGGACTTGTCATTGTTATAATTCTAAAAATCTGTTTCCAATCAGCATATCAACATTGTTCTTTGTTTTCAACTATTAAAATGAAATAATACCAATTTTGAAGGTCTTTCCTATTGCCAATCCAGATCTGAGCATATTTGGCAACCTGAGGTTTATATCAGTCATTATCAGCAATTGCACTTGATGTATTTTGACTTGTACAGTTAAGATCTATTAATAATTGATGCATGTGAGGTTGTATATCAGCATTTGAAGGTTTGATATAAATTTTTCAGCTTGTAGTTCTTGTGATCAAAATTAGTTTCCATTTTCAGTTTGCTACTTCAGTTTTTTTTTTGTTTTGTAAATCAGAAAAATGCAAAAAAATCAGATATTTCAAATAATTCTAAAAATGGGAGATTAAAGTTGTTGTTCCACAAATGTTGGTAGTTCCTCTCCAATATATAATCTTGTTTTCTCTGGTTATTCTTATTTATGTTGTGGTTTCATTAAGTTGTGGGTTTATCTCCCCTTAGTGGGTTTTTGTAAACCCCCTCTTCACACGGAAGACAAATTGGAATTTTTGTAGGCTTACTTTTATACTTAATATGAATACTTCTATTTATCAAAAATTTAAAAAATAGAAGTTGGGAACAAAAACAATATTAATCAATACTTCCACGCTACAATATCAATGTCATGTTTGAAGATCATCAATCAGAATGACACTGGAAGACAATTCATTAAAAAGAATAATTATTAACTTCAGACTCACAAATTTCTTGCATCTGAGAAAAGCATACCGATACAAAAGATGCACACACAAATTTTCTTAGCACCCCCTTAAATCAATACTTCAAGGTTTCAAGCAATTTTAATAGCTTGCAATTAACTAAATAGAAACCATGGCTCCCAGACTCTAAAATCTCAACATTATGTTTCAATGTTACATCCCGATTTTATAGCTACTATTGCAGAGGGCAATTGAATGTAATGTTTGAATCTTTATGATGAATAAAACATGTTTGATCGTGTTATTAAATGAATGTGTCCTATTTGAATGATGGTTTCATTTGATTGTTACTTCTAATGATTTAATTCTTAATTAAATGTAGCATATAAGTTATGGATAATGTTATTCTAACTTGTGAGACGTTTTACCTTGTTATGAGCATATGACTGCTGGTGTCATGTCATGGTGTGCAAGTATGAAGACTGTTCCTCCGGACAGAGGAGAGACATCATTCGGGGAAGAACTTGGTCGGGTAAACAGTAACGATTACCAAATTGAGCATACACACACATACTATAGATTGAGTAAGCCAAGTTTATTTGTCGAGATAAGGGTAAGTCATCCATAGGCTTGTTTATTAGGAGTCTGAAGTTCACTTCTTTAGGCTTTTGGAGATATGTTTACTCATTTGTCTGACTTAGTGTGCTTTGACCTTAATGTGGAAAACGTAAATGGATATATGTTAATAGGTGAAGTGAGTATGTGAATACATGTATATAATGTACACGTATCCATATGTTTATACATGTCAACACATACGTATGCTCGGCAGATGGATATGCCCATACGTACGTGTCGACATGGTATACATACATTTATGTGTACACTACGTATTGTGATATATGTAAATATACATACCCACGTTATCTATTGCCTGTGAATAGTGATATTAATTATATTATTTAATATTGCCTAGGAATTTACATATACAAATACTAACACGTATACGTATAAATATTTAGATATGTAAATAAAATATATATATATATTTAATAATATATAAATATATATTTATATTGTAGTTTTACTTGGAAATATATATATACTTGTAAATATATTTAAATATTAATATTTAAATATACAAACGCATATATATATTTAAGTAAATAAATCTACAATAAAGGTATATATAAATATATATTTATAAATATATATAATAAGTTGTATAAATTTATGAAATTTAAAATACCTTGGTAAATTTATAAAACGATTTTTACTTTGCGTTATTTACTATTACTTTAAAAATATTTGAATAAGTCAAATATGAAGGAAGTATCAAATACTTGATGTTTTTATTGAAACGCATCAAAACTCGTGAATATTACATTTGATGACATTAAAAAGGAAATATTTGATTTTGATTCAAAATAGGAAATCAAAATATTGAGAGTTAAATATTTGAAATAGAAAATACTTCATAGTGTAAAGTTGAAACATTTGAAAAGAAAAAAATACGTTTTTGAAAGAGTCATTCCCGTGAAAATGGAAATGGCGTGAAAAATGAAATCGCGCATCTGGAGAAGTTCGCGCTTGAAGCGCATGGGAAGAGAACTAGTCTTGAAGAATGAACCAAACGCTATTCCTCTGGCAACGAAAATGCAACGTGGAAGTATAGCAGGCTCGACCTCTTCCCTGGAGCGAATTTTTCAAAAACATTTATTTCAAAATACCTTAAAAACTGAAAACGCCTTGAGCTGTCAAATCCGCCATGTGAGTTGATTTATTCTTCTCTTGTTGGCTTAAAAGGAAGTCGAATCACCTCCATTTTTGATGATTAATGGTTTAGAAACCCGCCAAGTATCATTTTGACTACTTCTGGGCACTTTGTTGTCAATCCACATGCCTCCATTGGTGGAATTTGTTGCATTTCGGGCCTATATATATACACGCCCTAACATTCATTGAGAATACACACTTTTGAGCAATCTGAGTTTAGTATTTTTATTCCATATCCATTTCATTGTACTGCCTGAGTTTCCTGTATTGCTGAGTTTGATAAGTACAGTGAATTATTTCCAGCATTTACCAGTCACAGTGAATTAAGTCATTTTGAGTTTAAAGTGAGGTATTTGTATAGCTGAGTAGGAATTGAGTGGTGGAAACACATCTGAGAGAAGAGATATAGGAATTCACTATAGAGTGAAATACTTTCATAAAAAGAAGCCATATTTAGCTGAAACTCTGGAAGCTTATTTGAAGGAGAATCTAGAAGAGCAAGTCTGGAAGGAGAAGCTTTAAAATCAGGCATGAATCCTCCTAGTTTATAACTTTTATTGAAGTGTTGTTTCCTTTTTGGTCTTGTGATTGCTGCTTTCAATTAGCTCTAGAAGGAAAGAACTGTTTGATGAATATTTAAAGCAATTCATTAAAGAAGATTATGTGTAAAGGATTCAATGACTAGGGGAATTGTGAAAAGGTGATTACATGAGTAAAAAGCTTAAGGGGTTAGTTTACTTATCTTACAATTAAAGAGTAATAATGGAAAAAGATAAAAGGGAGGGATTTGTTTGCATTTTGAATGACTATTGCATGTTGTGTATGGTCTCTGTATATGGAGAATACGTAGATGTACTTATTATCTACTAGGATCGGAATGAAGGCAGAATCAAGTAAAGTCTTTTAGCTTAAAGTTATTAGGATAACCGAGACAAGCTAAGTACTCCTAGGATAAAGAATTCCTAATTAGGAGGATTGATATAAGACACTTGTAGACTGCTTCATTTCTAGTAGGTTCGTATGATTGTAGGATGTCTGGGATGACGGTTTCATCCATTGAAGGACAAAACCTATGCATAGAGTAAGGAAGCCTCAAGTCAAATCGGCCCTGAGTAGTGTTTATGATAGATGACCTTCATTCGAAGTACTGAATGAGAATACTTTGGCCAAAGTAGTGAAAGGTATGACATCCACTAGGAGTGAGATAGTTGAGACTACACTGTCAGTTCATTGTGATCTGAGTACTAGTTGAGATTGTGAAATAGCAAGGTTCTAGTTGTGTAGGACACAGCACTATGCTCAGTTGGTAATCGTTAAAGGATACCCTACCAATCTCTTCTTCGAAGGGAGGGCCGTTCATTGTGAAATGATCGTGCGGGGGACAGCATTATAAGTCCGTGATTGGCGGAAAAACACCCGAGTGATATTTCTCCTCCACAGCAAGCGGCCGATGTACCAAGATTTGAAAGGACGAACTCCTGGACCTTCTTACTTCTATTTGTGCAAAAGCTTACGAGCTATGTATGTAACTGTATTACTTTTGATCTCTGATTTGTATTTGCAATGAAAATGAAATTCATGTGGAAACATATTGTAACTTGTACGTATTTATCAATAAAGAAAGGAAGATTTTTATTGTTACTTGTACCTTTACATGTTTAAAGTGAGAATTGGAAAGTTTTTAATTTACGCAAGGAATAGGTCGTTTCATTCAAACTTGATAATCAAAATGATACTAGGAGGTTGTCTATTGCAAAGAATAGTTGTTAACTTCAGACACTGTTATATACTTAATTAATTATGATTTGTTATTGATCATTGTTACCAAGAGACAACTTCTCAGTTCTCACCTTGAAGGGACTCATACTATTGAACATGTCATTTGATTCATATATAAATAGATATCACCCTATTCATTCATTCACATCTATCAATTCTTATATTCTTATTTTATATTCAATATGTGTGGATTTCAATAATACATATTTATTATGTTTGAACCTAGCAGGTACAAAATAACTAGTATCAGAGCCTTCATTCTTGTAACTTGTGGCCATGCAATCCTCACTAGCATTTTGCCTTGATTTGTGATCAGATAAAATAAGAGCCAGCCTTCCTTCTTGTGATTTGTGGTTGTCATATGTCTGATTGCTGGCATTTTGTGCTGATTTGTAATCAGAAAAAAAAATTGAGGCCTATGGTCAACTTCTCGGCATTTCTCTCAATTAAAAAACCTCAAAAAAAATCAAAAGATCAAATCAAATTTAATAAAAAGAGGAAAATAATATTTTACTTTAATAACTAAATAAACTAGAATTGTGGCCTAATTACTACAAGTACTACTAATTTAAAAAGAAAAATACACAAAACTAGCAACCAAAATAACAGTAAAAAAGGAAAAAATTTGAATTTGAAAGTATATACAACGTTTTAGAACTTAGGGTTTAAGGAAAAAAAAGTCAATGGGATTGTGATCTAATGGCAAGGATATAAGGTTCTCAAGATGGAGAGCCACGTCCAAAACCCCAAAGTGACTTTCTAGTTCCAATGTACACATTGATCACAGTATCCCAAAGCTGAAGCAGTAGCCCTGCAGTTAGAGCAATATCCCCACAGAAGTTGGAGCTTGCAGCAATATCCCTGCAGCTGAAGCAACGGTTGGAGCAGTATCCCCACAAGTTAAATTCGAAGATCCCGTAGTCGACATGTTGCAAGGGGTATTGATCCCATTACCAAACCCTCACTAAATAATCTAAAATAAAAATAAAATAAAATAAAATAAAAGCAAGCAACTATTTATGCATTACTAAAGGCTACTAAGTTAAGGGATACAACCCTTTATTATATAGGTAACTACTCTTAACTAATAAATTAGTTTTCTCAATTAGTTCAAGAAACTTCGCATCAAAGGGGAGATTGAAAACTTAGTTGATGTGATGCCTAAGTTTTATTTTTCCCTTCATTCAAATATTCAAATTTGAATTTTTAAATTTTTGTTGTTGTAGTAGTTGCTGTATGGAAAGTAAGTTGTTGTTAGATATGGCCTCCACTACTTAAGTTGTCTAGTTATTGTGATCATAAATGCTCTCAACTTGCCCACTTGCAAAGTTAGGTTTGATTGTGAGAATGTGAGTAATTATCTCTTCATGTGATCTCCATATTGTCCTATTGATGGCAGCAATATCTTCAGTTATGGAGCGATGGGATTGATTTTCTCAAGTTAACCAAGTAGTCTGTCTTGTGCATGAGAAGACATGCCTTCGGTGATTTGCATTTTTCTAAAAATCTCTGATTTAGGTCGTTGAGATTTTGAATATGTGTGATCTAGACATAGACAGGAAATATCTATAAAAAATGTCAAGAACCCAGACCATAATTAAGGAGATATTGGCTGTCTTATCAGAGCAATAGTGGAATTTCCACAATTTCTATGAGGAGTCATCTCAGTTATTTGTTGCACAAGACATGATCATTATAGCAGATTTGTTGAGTTGTCCAGATTTCATATGTCATGCCCCCACCAAAGAAAGAAACAGATTGAAATATTTAATCAAGATTGCATTGCTTGAAGTCTAGGCATGGATAGCGATTCTAATAAAAGGATCGATTAAGATTATAAGAATAAACAAAGGCAGCGCTTTCTTTAAATTAGAGATATTTAATTATAATTAAATTAAAAGGATTTCAGGCCAGCGATTGAGGGGAATAGTTGTGGGTCTTCCAAAAAGGCAGAAATAATGAAGAGGTGTAACCCCCTCAAACTTGAAGATATAAGAGGGAGAGTATTTCATTTGAGAAGTGTAATGTCCCCATTTTAGCCCTATGCTCTTCATTTGGATTTAGCCTATTTCCGGAAATCCGTAGGCTAAGCTGAAGCAGAAAATTAGGGTTTCCTCTTTCAGATGCTTTTTCGAGGGTTTCCTCCTTCAGATACTGCTCAATTGGCATTCAGAGGATGTTGTGCAGACTTACTATTTATAGCAGTTCGCTATTTTTAGCAAGTCTATCTTTTAGCAATATCTGTTTAGCAGCAATTCAATCCTTTGCAATTCGGTTGTTCAGTTTGGCTTTCTGATGGTTTTGAAGCAAACTTACTATTTTTGGCATTGGCTATTTTTATTAAGTCTAATTTTGGCAGTGACATCATTAGCAACATCAACTCAAGTCATCATTCTATTTCTGGCAGAATCAGTTTGGGCGTTGGTTTTGGCTTTGGCTTCTATCTCTCCTTGGACTGAGTTTCAACACTTAGTCAATTTTGTATTTTGAGTTTGTACCCCATGCCTAGTCATTGAACTTCAAGTTGTTTTTAAAATGGGGTCATGAAGGGGGGACGCCTCATTTAAGTTCACTAATGTTATATTAATGTTTAAATATCTCCTCAAATGTGGGACGACTTAGGAAAGGAATACTAAGAGTTTTAATATTTTAAAATGCTTTTGAGGTGGATGTCCCTTGGAGAAATTGAAGAGTTTCTTGATTGGAGTTACAGGGTGCTTCATTTGCCCAATTGAAGCTTATATATTGAGGTTTTGAGAAGAGTTCTTTATCTTTGGAAAATATTGTAAAGTTATGCTGCTAAATTGATTTCAGGACCCGGCTAAGGAGGAGCTTAGTATTTCACACCATTCTTCGGGCCTGAAACTATGGCTCCCTAGATGGTCAATTAGGAGTGTGCTTCATTCAGAAGTGCATACAGAGCTTCATCGTGGTGAAATTGGTGATAATTTTCAGTTTTGTACTTGCTGATTATTAAATGGCTGAAATAGATTTTCACTTGCAAGTCTTTGTGTGATTTAAATCTCATTGTGGGTATTGATGCTTATCAATTCTATGCCAAGGGTGACCCTTTCTGCAAAATATCAAATTTTATGGTGAAGTGTTTGATTTTCTAGAGAGGCCGTACTTCCTCCAACAACTTGCTTTGGAATTTGTGCCAATTAATAGGTGATTTGAAGCTGTTTCTTCATTGTGACTTGGGCACCTATCCTCGAAATAATCAATGCACTTCATTTCATCTCGATTGGAGGTATATTGATGGAGTTATGACCTTTTCATGGTGTTTTCTGTTTGCTGATCAGAATTTCCAGAACTCAGATTTTATATCAGATTGCATTAGTTTTCTGTTTTTGGCCTTTACTTCATAATTTGAGTGTTAAACATTGAAAAGAATTCATTCTTTACATCTTAGCATTGTTCTTTATCATTGTAATACTTGTAACTTAGCATTGTTCTTTATCATTGTAATACTTGTAATTTGCAGATTTCTTGATTGTAAGGTTGAGAATTAGTAGTACTAATCCAGCCATTGTTATTGCTGCAATTACTTGTAAAATTCTATTTCACATTAAGCACCCCCGGATGGTTTACCACCAGTGAGGAGAATGAATGTTTAATCTTTCCTTGTACCCACTGAAAAGTGGTGAATTCCCACTCACGAGTGGATGCCCGCCGCAGCGGATGAATTAGTTTGTTTTGTAATTCTTTCCCCCAACTGAATTGGTGGTTGTGCGGAAATCTTTCATGGCTGGTTCACCGCCTAAGTCTATTTCAGTTTTGTTATAAGTACTCCGCCATATGCTATCACCTCACCTTCCAAGAATCTTGGTGAACATTCTTGGCGTTGAGTTTTATCTCTTCCACTTTCAGTTGTATCAATTTCAGTATTGAGTTATTAGATCCTAGGGATCCTCTAACCATATGCCCGCCCCTCTTCCTTAAGTGGTTTTAGGGCATATTCTTGGTTAGAGTTGCTTTGATAGAGATTTGGTTTTGGCGCTAACACTAATCAAGTGGCCAAGTATTAGTTAAT